>JAUZNC010011896.1:0-30192 GCA_034780395.1 Vannuccia rotundouncinata | reverse complement strand
TTTCCGACGGAACTGGTGGTTAAGGGGCAGGTCGGGGCATTGCCCTTACTGGGCCAGTACTTTATTTTTCACCGGGTTAGGGCCCCTAGGTAGTCTATATTCAAAATTTACCTCCCATAAAGTGTCAAAAATCGGAATATATAAAACTGTTATATTGTAAGAATATGTTCTCAGAGGGCCTTTAGCTGCATTCTAGGTTGCCATGCGCCCTCTTGATAATATGGCGCCCCCCTTCTCAGTGTGTCGCACCTTCTAAATATTGCTGGCCCGGCCCTGAAAATGTAAGAATATCAATTTGGCTAAAGGACTCGTCGAGGAATTTATGTGAATAATGAGCCTATGAATGGCACAATGCTTAAGACGTTTCAAGAAAAAAATTAAGGGGTGCCGAAAAAGAAAAGTATTCAAATTTAATTGGGAATACCCCAATAACAGTAATCGAAAATAGACAATCTGTTTGGGAAGATGCTTAATTAAACTTTTGTACAAAAATTTTATCAATTCCTTTTGTATGTTATAGTATTTTTATTGCTAATTATTTTATTTCAAATGGTTATTTGGTACCTATAGTGTTTTGAATATATATTTTTTCATCCTATTATAGATTTTCAATTAATGAAAAATACATCTGTATATTATACCAACTTAAATTCTCGCGAATTTTCATTGAGTCATCAATAATTAGGATGCCATTTTAATATTTAAAGGTCAATATATATTTTACATATACCAATCTCAGTGAATTATAAAATGAAGATGGGGAGGGAGGGTAGGGCTAAATGTGACTTAATTTTGGATGGAGGGTTGTGGAAAATGTGAAGAGGCGTGACGAAATTTTAGGACAGCCCGGCCTTATAAATTTTTGGTGAGAGATAGTCTTCTATGAAAAACGTACCCATTGTTGGTAAAAACCTAGTACGCCCAAATTTTGCGTATTTATTGGCCACAATAATTATATTACGTACCCTTTTTGGCAGAATTTGATATTATCCTATTTTAATATTATCTAATCTGAAATATATAATACTTTCTTTAAACTAATTATTAGTAATCAGAGAGATTTTTTGCAAATAGGTAACTTAACAAGCGTCTATTTATCACTTATATAATAATATTTATTTTACAATCATTAATATTTTCAATATTATTGGCGGCCAAAATTAGTGTAAAATATTTGACTATTATTAATGATCATTTATTAACTACTATTATTAATCACTTTTAATGTGGTCAATTTATAGTTGTCGAATAAAAAGCAGAAAAATTGGAAAGCCATAGTTTTTATCGTTAAATTACTTGTAGTATTTGCAATAATTTCAACTATTTAATTAGACTACATAAAAATAATGTAAACATTATATTTTTTGTGCATAGAATGTGCTATAACCATAAAATTTTCTTATATTCAGAACTCTCTTATCCATCAAATATTTTATTGTGGAATATAAAGTATTATTACTATTAAGTAAGATATCATTTAATGAAACAATTCTTTATTCTAAATATTTTTAAACAGGGTTAAATCGCCCATTTTTTCAAAGAAATTTCTGGAAAATTATAACTTGTCTTGGAAAAATGTAATTAGCCCTGAAAATTTATAATTAGCCCTGTAAAATAACCCTTGTAAAATGATGCATGTAAAATTGGATTAGTCTTATCATGGGAAAATAAATTATATATATTTTGATAATTAAATTTTTAATAATTTACACCTTTAAAAAGAATTAAAAGAGGAATAATGGAGATCCTGCAAAAGTTAGCTACAAAATCAATATAAAAACAATATTATTTCTAAGCCCAAGATCTTGCTCTATCTACCACACCTACAATCAGAAACATAGAGAAGGTGGGGTAGGCTTGGTTAGCCTTAGAAATAAGATAGTTTTTTTTACTTGGTAGCAATTTTATTGATTTTAAAACATTTAATAAACGGCAGACTTGTGCAGGATTGCCAGATTAACATTTACTTATTTAGATGATGTGAATTTTTATTAAGTACAAAAAATTTTTGGAATTTTTATGCAGTATTGATTATTGATGCAATTACATATATTTATTACAATATTATATGTCAGATAAGATGACAGATCACATCTCTTGCACTTAACAGAGAAATAAAAAGCTATACAAATAATCCTAAAAAAAAACAATTGAAACTTGAAAGATGGTTCTCTCTCTCTTCTATCATACTCCAAAATCTCCTGGTATTTTTGGTTAATGCTGGAGTTCATTATCTTTGGTTACATATTCTAATAATATTTTTTATTTATTCCTTTAATTATTATAAACTGATTGTTTGCAAAGGCCATTTGCAAATTTTTCTTTTGGAATCATTCTCATTATGGCTAGTGAAACAATTTAATTCTTAATAGTACATTGCTATGCTATTTTTTATACCTCATTTATATAAATGATGGTTAATATATTAACAATTGATATCTTATCCCAGTTTTTAATTTTGACTAGTTTAGACTTGACCTGTTCTGAGTCTGTTGGTATTTGGTAGCTTTTTGATGTGTTGGAGATATATATGACTTTAAGATCAGTAAAGGTTTATTAGACTATGTGAAGACATTTTGGAAAAGGTACCAGAATAATTTGGACCACAAAAAGAAAATGGTTAAAAAAGAAAAAGCTGAAAAGAATAAGGTAAACAAAGGTGTCCATGGATACTTAAAATTTGCTTCCTTAAAATACACAAATTTTGTGGCCATACATGAATATACAGAAATTCTGTTTTCATATACACTATTTTACAAAAAATTTAGAGCATTTTGCAATATTGTTAATAAATTATATTGTTTAGAACTTGTATTTAAAACTTTTGATTTAACATTATTGTTTCAAAATATACACAATTTTTCATCCAAAAAATGTGAACACCTTGTAGGTCAAAAAGCCAAGAAGACTGAATATCAAGGAAAACTAACCCAAATTAATGATAATATCAAGATGAAGGAAAAAGTCTTAAAAGTTGTCAATCATACAATTGCTGATGGAAGCAAGACATTACAAGTCATTTTGATGAAAAAACTTGAAGCTCACAGTGTAATTCTATCTGTAAGTTCACAAATTGACATGAATCTTGAACTGATGAAATTCAAAATCTCAAATGTCAGTGCCTTGAACTCCAAAACCCTGAAGTTTAACTGTTTAATAAATCTATTTTGTGGAAAACATTTTGTAAAACTGTAATTTTCTATATATGTTCTTATGTTCTATAATAAAGAGGTGGAGATGGAATGGCTATGCTAGACTTAGTCATAAATACACATTTCAAAACATAGTTTTACAAGTAGCATAATTATATGATTTTAAATGAAATAAAATATCTGACTGTTTTTCATTTAGAAGTGTATTCTTTTTAAAAAGTGATGAAGTCCAAACCAGTTGTACTTGTCAACTCACCATAAATACAGTCAAAATGTAGTTTGAATTAATTATGAAAAAACTATGCATTTTCTGTGGAAGTTTTACAAAAGTGTGATATCATTATAATATCATTTTTAATAGGTAAGTACTTATTTACAGAAGTACAGTATAGGTTTTATAAAAAATGAATGAAATGTTGTTACTGAATGACTGACTGTAGTATAAGGGGTGGTTGAATGCCATTTCAAAAATAGAATATAATTTAAGGATTAGGTATCTATCTCTGGTTATCATTAAAGGCATTTGCTCTTTTTTGTCTTTGTAAACATTTATGTCAAATAATATTTGATTTTCAAACTGCAAAAATGCTCCTAAAATTCATAAAAAAAATTGTTTTGGCCATGGGAGGCCTTCAATTGTTTGGTTATATACCTAATCATTCAGATATTTGTTAAGCTGATATTTTGCTTCTTTCACACTATTTGCATCAGGTAAATTTGTACTTTGCATTCATAAAATATTTTTTTCAATAAATTTATTCCAAAATATATATATTTCATAAATATATAAAACATAGGCAGAAATGTCTAAATTTGGTACACATCATTGATCAAAAGAATAAAATGTGAAAAATATTTGCTTTTATCCACCTATACCATGAATGGTTCATTATTCAGGGATGGGAATCTTCAGTGGATTTCAGCAGATTTGGTGCCAAATTTTAATTTTATGAAAAATTGGATGAAATTTGTGGGAAAAAAAGATAACCCAATTTTTATGAAATTGATTTGCATAATATTATTATGTGATAATTCCAGACATTTAAGTAAAAAAACTGCACCCACAACATTTATTACAAGTAATTACTCTTTTTATTCTGATATTGGGCCCTTTATGGGAATATGGGCCTCCAAAATTTTCAATTCAGTGGATTTTTTAAACTACTATTCTCAACCCTGATTATATACAGATTTGCTAATGGTTTTTCTCTAACCATTGCTCACATAATTCTCTGCAGAAGTTGCACCAATCAACAGTGATGTTGTCGCACCCAACTTCTCTGGTAATATTCTTCTGCAAAAATTCAAATGCCCAGCTAAAACAGAAAAGCACAACTTTATATTAGAGACATATGGCTTTTGTCAAACCAACTTCCATAACAAATCAACTTCTTATTCCAACAACCACTGCAGTACTGTGTCTTTGTGTTAGAGATATCACCACAATCAATTAAGCATCATTACACTGATCACAAGTAAAATAATTGTGCATTAAATGATAATGGTACACCACTGAATTGCTGACCAAGTATTGTATGTTGTTATTTAAAGTGAGGTGATGTTATGAGTTTTATTTAATATTTGGGCATGATTGAGAATTTCATCTTGATTTACAATAAATCTAGGAGCTGAAGGATGACCTCTAGACATTATACTGGGCAGACAATAGAAACTGGATGCCAATTTAAACACAGAGGTGAATTAAAACAATTTAAAAAAATAAAATTATTTTACAAACGTAAAGTACAATATCTATTATTTTGCAAATGTATAGTACAAATTTACTTCTACTGCTATAGAATATAGGTCCTTACTCTTTTCATACTCTGCTCTTATCAAATCTTTTAACAGTGTGACTTAAAGAGATGTGGATGTCAAAACAGAATATAGTAAACAATGGCCATCTCCTTTGTTGCTGTGTCTTCAAATTTCTGTTTTTACTTTTATAATTTTAATTATTATATTTTTATTGACTTTTGAGTCACTATTTATTGAGTAATATTTTAAAATATGTTTATTATGAAATTATTTTATTTTAGTAATACTATTATAATTTGTTATAAGGTAATTTTTTGTTTATAATATTCTCCTAATATGTTTGTTTTATACTGTATACAAAATGTAGTATGTACAACTACTTTAAATTTCAAAATTATATATCAGTAAAAAATAATTTATTTTTATATAAAATCATTTGAAGTTAATCATTCTGTTAGGAAATATTAGGAAATTCTTGTATTTCACATTCTGAAAAGAGTACATTGACATGAACATAACCATCTGATTTCTAATGATTAGAAATGTGAAGGTGCCATTAGAAGGTGCCATTCACAACTGCAAAAACAGGAAATAACAATATCATTTTATCTAATATAATAAATATAAATTTTTAAAAATCATATAATATTGGCATTGTGCTTATGTATAGCACCTTCCTGTATAAATTGAATTTCAAATAATTGAATTATATTGAATTACATGTTTATTCAAATCCTGGAATATGTTTCCTTGTCTATAACTTTCAGACTTTCAATTGACAAGTGGTGTAAAAAACGTTTCAAAACAACAAACTGTATTTAAGCATATAAGTAGGTATGTAATATAACAGTGCTTGATGAATTATTTAATTTTAGAAAAATTATCTGAAACAACAAACTATATTTAAGTATGTAATGTTACAATGCTTGAATGATTTAGTCAAATCAACTACAAGAATAAAGTTATTTTTAAGTCTACAGAATAAAGTTATTTTAAGTTCAAAATTTTCACAACCACAGTTTTGGCAAACATTGCACCTCCTCATAAAATTCACATAAATTGTATATTATTTATTTATATATATATAATAAAAGTTGTACTAAAAATTCTTTCCAATTAAAATTAGAATCTTCTGCTTTTTAGCAGAATTTATGTTAACTTATTGTTAATAAAGTTAAAGTTAAATACTGGATACCCACAAAATATGAATATGTTCACTTTCTGTTTTGCCCATTCAAAATCTTAATTAAAACCATTCACACCCTTGTGTTTTAGAGTGCTCAGTTTAATCTGATGAAAATATATGAACATTGAAATTTTAGTAGTATTTCCATATTTGTATAAATTTAATATTACCTAAAGGTTGTGGGAGTTGTACTCGAAATTTTTACTTAAATTTGGTCAATATTTTTTCCTTTTTTATTCAGAAAATTTCACAATTTAAAAAAAGTTAATAAATTTTAATTCTTAATTTAAAAACATAAATTTAATCCAAACTATAGATAATAATGCCATACTTTAAAAAAACAATGCCTCAATTTAAATGAATAATGAATAATTAATAAAAATATTAAATTATGATGCTATCGCTTGGAAATGGTACCTGCATGACAAACATGATTCTCAAATGTGTATAATGATTATCAGTTTAATTTTTTTAAAGACATGTTAAATTTTGTTAAACATCAATTTATTCAAATTATTTTGACACATAATGCAGTTTTAATACATATTTTGTGTCAAGTCAAATTATATTAATATCAAACTTTTAACAAAAAATATAATAACTAACTTCATTCAAATTCTTTTTTATTAATACAATTATTTTAATACTTGTCAAAACATTTTTTTAGTATTTTTGTATATTTTATTATTATTTACTGTTTGTAATCTAGTTCAAATATTAAATGAATGTTTTCAAATTATTTGTTAGTCAGTAATGTTCACTAAAACGAAAATCAAAGCATTCAATGCTGGAGTAATGAATTTAGCTGTCCCACCATCTTCAAAAAAGGAAGAGGAAGAAAATCGTAAAAAGGTAAAATATTTGTTTTGCATCTTCAAAAACATTTTAATATTGGTTTTTTAAATATTCGAATGTATTAAATATTTTTTTAAAAATTAGCAAGAAGAAGAGGAAACTGCTCAAGTTTATCAAGAGTTTATTCAAACATTTGAAGAAACTTCAAAAGTATCTAAGACATGGGTGAAAGGCGGCACTGTTATCCCCGGCAGCGCAAGTAATTAATTTTACTTTTATTGCTGATCTGTGAGTATTATTTCTGTTACACATTGTTTTTTTCTAATGACTCCTAACAGGTGGTAACTCTGAAGGCGCTGGACGGCTGTATAAACCAACTTCAAAGTATAATGATCCTCAGAAAAAGAAAGAAATAGATAAAGATAGGAAAGACGATGAACGAAAGCGTTCTGACATGAAACCGGTTTGTTTGTTTTTTGTTTTAAATAATTTAAAATCACATTACGTTTAACTGTTGGAGACGGATTTATTTTCAGTTACTGCCAGGTAGAAAGCGAGAGCAGGAAAAAAAGAAATCAAACCTTGAAATTTTTAAAGAAGAACTAAAAGCGTATGTTTCAAGTCATTAAAGTTTTCTAGAACAATTTGTGTTTTATAGATTATGTTGTACATTTTAGAATACAAGAACAACGTGAGCAAAGACATCACAGTAAACGTAGCACCAGTAATAATTTAGACCGTGTGGAACAGACTGATTCCTCTAGAAAGTCAAGATTTGATCCTGGTCTTAGTGGAGCGCCTGGGCGTTCATTGGGTGGTGGAATTGCACCTCCAAACGATTGTAAGAACGTAGAAGTTCATCTTTCTGTGATATTTTAATAATAAAGTTCCATTTTATGTTACATATTTTTTCATTTTTTTTATATAGTGGACTATCCATACGATTTTGACGTTGATAAATCTACGACAAATCTTTTCTTAGGAAATATCAATCCTCAGGTGAGTAAGGTTGAAAATTTTAATGTTTTTTATTTATTATTCATGATACTCATCCATTATTTTCCATTGTGGAGTTATTATCAATAATTAAAAAACAATTTTTTTTGTTAAGATGACCGAGACTCAGCTTTGTGAAATATTTGGTTACTATGGACCACTTGCTAGTGTTAAGATCATGTGGCCAAGAACTGAAGAAGAGCGTGCAAGAGGTCGAAATTGCGGTTTTGTTGCCTTTATGAATAGAAAGGATGGAGAAAGAGCCTTGGATAAACTTCGAGGTTAGAATTTGTTCCAAAAGTATTGTCTCTCTATATTATGTTACATAAAATATTTATTAAATTGACGTATCAAAGAGTTACTTTTAGTAACTTTTTTGTTCATTAATAAATCATTTATAAAGTGCTTGTTACAAAATTGAACGATGAGAAAATCAATATCAGTTTTATCATAATTTCATATTATACTTATGGTTACCCTTATAGGCAAAGAGATAATGACTTTTGAAATGAAATTAGGCTGGGGAAAATCGGTTCCTATTCCTCCCCATCCTATCTATGTGCCTCCTTCCCTGACGGAGTTGATCAAGCCACCGGCCCCCAGTAACCTTCCCTTCAATGCCCAGCCACGAGATTGGTTACGCTCCATTCGTGGAGTGCTCAAGGATCGAGCCGGTTCCAGGTCCCGTGGTGGTATCACAAAACTTGGCGAATTTGGGGAATCAACAGAACGGAAACCTTTCGATATGGGTCGCATGTCCAATGAAGATCTCGAATATGTTAGTGTAGTCCTATATTACAATATGATTCATTTAAAGGCAGTAAATGCTACGTTTCAGGATGCCACAAATTTCAATTCTATTAACTACATTCTAGGAATGTTTGACCATAATTATTTAAAGAATTTATATATATATTTAAAACATCGTTTATTTTAATCATACATAATCACTATTATCATAGTGATAATATTAATTATTTTCATTTAGTCGGGGAGCTTAGGGATATTTTGGTTCAAATTCTTCCAAAAGCACCAAATTTGGCACATATGTTGATCATGCCATACTATTGTGATTTTTGATGGGCGCCAAGACGGGTACCACCTGGAGGCGCCATATGGGGGAAAATACAAAATGGCAACCACACGGATTAGAGGAAACTCAGTTAAATAACCAAACGGGCTGTAACCATGTATGATACAATTTTTCTGGCGTTTTCGAGGACGAATAATCCAGTTATTATGTTATTTTGATGATTTTAGGTCCAGGTAAGCACATATAGGTTTATTTTTTAGTCGAAATAGCCATTTTAAGTGTTTTTGTCAAGCAGTACATAATTTTATCTGTCTCCGAGTATTTTTTAATGATTAAATTAAACGACGACGTCAGCATTTGCCACTACAAACAGAATAGACAAAAGGGTATGTATTTTAAGAAAATATTACATGCTAGGGTCATATATTATAGAGATCCCATAAACGTCGTATTTAAAAATAGATAAAAAACCATATCACAAATGATACCACTTTTATTAGGAAAATCACATTCACTAATACAACACAATAATAAATATATAATTATATACATGTGTTCTCTATGAATGGCTGCTGTCATTGTTAGTGCACCCTTGCATTTACCCCTACACATGCCACTGAAGCATCGCTGAGTGTGGTCCATAATGGTTACCAGTTATTGCTGCCGTCCTTTTACCAGCCCCAGTCACTGAAGTCAGAGATTTCCTATTGTACTGTGGTGGCCTGATTCCAATATTAACTCGCCTGTAGTAGAGCTAGCTTCACATGCTAGAACAGTGCGGCTTGGGTAGTTGGGATATTTTCAAGTGATCTGCTGCCAGTGGTGAAGAGACGATGCATTGCTTCGTTGATACTGGCTGCACCACAACCCTTGCTATACATTATTATGACAAAGCTTTGAATCCGTTGCATGTTATGGACTCGAGTGTGAAAAGGCCAGAATCCTGTGTAAGAGTCACTAGTGTGTCGGTAAGGTCAGTTGAGCTGGTCCAGGCCGCCCAAGCAGTCTTCTTACCACATCCAATAATCTGTGAAGTTGAGTCACAGCCAGTTAGACTGTGGAAGAGGGGTAGTGCCAAGGACTTTAACGGACCCAGATTAGAGCAGATAGTATTCACTGGAATATCACGGTACTTTTTTTCCAGTTCCGAAGCCCACCCAGAGTTCTGATAGGCCATATATCGCATAAAACCTTACAGCCAAAACCACTGTACACCGTACGAACATAGGCTGTTTTATGGCCCTGTTCTGCAGTATGTGCCAGATGCAGGAAGATCCTTGTGTCAGCCTCGACATGGTTGCTTGGCTGAAGTGTAGTAAGGTCACAATGTCGATTGGTTTCATAATGGGTACTCAGGAGCAGCTTTCCACCCATGTCAGTCTTGGAGATCTGTCTGAGAATGAGAATAGTTTTGTTCTCCTCATTTTTAGGAAACCACTGTTCCATTCACGTTTCGGGATTCAGGTGCTGCCATTGCCAACTCTTGTCCGTGGGCCATTCCCACGACATTGTTGGGTGAGTCCTTTGAGATTATTTTCCTCTGAGTAATTATCCCATACAGCATTGATGCGTTGGGCTCCGCTCTTCATGTAGGCCTCCATAAATGGTACAATGTGGAAAGACACTATTCGCTGAATTCTTTGCTGTTGTTGGGCGAACCATGTGAATCATTGCTGCCATATCCAAAACCACTACTGTTGCTTGTTTCGAAGCAGCTGAACAACCAGTCGGTGCATCGGTGCATTGCAGAATATCAGACTTCGTCCCAAATCACAGTGACCCTCGGTCAGCAAGGTTTGGTGGTTCTTTCTGATTTTCGAACATAAATCTGCCATGTCAGCATCAGGGCGGGACTGCAGTGAGAGGAAAAGCTGTGTGACCAAAATCATGTTTTGCCTCTGTACACCACTGTCCTTCCTGCTTTTATTCTTTGGGTCGGGTCGATTGGCAAAAGTTAGCAAATTGTTCCATTTGATCGTATCTGATACAGGCACTGAAATCTCTAGCAGCCTTTCTAAGACATATGCTGCATGAAGGGCTTTGGCAGTATCCAGTGCAACAAGCTCCTGGCATGTTGCAAGAAAGTGATTGCCCAGTTGGTTTATAACCTAAATGATAGTATATCGTTCTGAAACTTGACTTGCAAAAAGTATTCTTCCATATGATGAGCAGTAGATGAGGATGAACTGTTTTGTGCAGCCTCAAACTCTTTAACCATTCGCACACATTCAGGTCCAACAATCATGTACAGTGTAAGAGCCTCAAGGTTCTCATAGAGACCAGTCGCTCCACCATGTTCCTAGAGGCTTTTGTTAGACTGTTCATGGGCTTGGTCCTTGGCCATCAGGCTGAATTTTTTGGCTGATTTCTAACAACGAAATTGCCTTTCATGAATTCAGCTTGTATTTCGGGGTGTTTCTCGCATAACTCAACCATGTACTGGCAGCCAACGCGCATAGTCTGTGTTGTCCAATGCGTGAAACCAGCCACACAGCTCGTCAAATGATTGTACATACAGTGAGAAGTACCCCTCCCTCAGGGATCTGACAAAACGAGCCATAAGAAGCTCAAGCTCGATTATAGTAGACTAGTACTTGAACTGCGGAACGCTTTGAGAACGTTGATTCCAAATATGGAATGACTCAGGTGGGCCCATTACACTCTTGCAAAACTCAGAGTATGCAGTCTTCTTGAGCAGGTACAGATATACGGGGGAAACCTGATGGGCATACCTTGTGCGCTTATGCACGGCCAGATGTCAGGATCTCTGCCGGACAAAGTACTGTGACCCACCCCGAATCACGTAACATCTTGCCTATCATAAGATGCATTTTGTCCTCAATGTGCAATGCACCCATCATAGCCACAAGCTTGTCTTCTACCAAAGTGTCTGGGAATTGCCATTGGATGAGTTTGATGATAGCATACAGTGGCTGATCTGCACCAAGTATGGTTATCTGGCCCGGGTTGAGGAACTCGGTGCCCTGCATAGCCAGTTCCATTGAATGTTTTATTGAAGATGCGGATGCGGCCTTGTCTGGGAAGAGTGGGTAGATACCAATCTCTGCAGGGGCTTCACAGAGCTGTCACTTGCTATGGACGAGTTGTACCCTGACCAGGTGATGACGTCACCCTCTGCGACTGGACCCTTGTTCATGCGCGCCTCCGAGTAGGTTAAAATAATGTGACCTGATTTCTATGCTTTAAGCTAAATTCAAATATCTGAACAATTATTGAAATGCTGTGTGTAACTGACCAATATATTTTGGTAATAAATAGCCGGGGGCAGATAAAACAAGGTAGGTACTGCTTGTAAAAATTACTATTTTGACTAAAAAATAACCTATAGGTGCTTACCTTGACCTCCAATCATCAAAATAACATAATATTTGGATTATTCGACCTCGAAAATCCCTAAAAAGTGGTATCGTACATGGTTCTAGTCCTTTTGGTTATTTAATTGATTTTACTCCATATCCTGGTGGCCGCCATTTTGTATTTTCATCAATATGGCGTCCCTGGGATGCGTCCGTCTTGGCGCCCATCAGAAATCGAAAGAGTATGGCATGGGCAACATCTTAGGCAAAGTGGGTGCTTTTGGAAGAATTTGAACCAAACGACCCCAAAATAGCCCTCAGCTCCCCGACTAATTAAAAAAAACGCTCTAATTAAATATTATGAAAATGGGTTAAAATTATTAAATTCATTTTAGAAAAATGGTAACCTTAGATTAGTTTCATGACGGAGTGTATTACACGATTGCTAGACTAATCTAACCAGTTTTATGTTTTAAATATATAAATAAATATATCTACAATTAAATAAATTATTTTGCCTAAATATGTTAAAAAATACAATAATTCTATTTACATTAAAAGACATTTTATACTATTAAATTGTTAAGTATTTTATTATGATATAATATTCCTTCATATTTTGCATTTTATGTATTATTTTAAACTTTAATTGAAATAATATAGTACTGTTAATAAGTTGTCGATAAAATTGAAGGTGAAGTAAAAAAAAAGTATATTAAGCATAATCATTGTAAGGCAATATCAAAATTGATAAAAAATTATTATGAAAATGTTTTTTAACAATAATTTTACTTTTATAGTTTTGAATCAAGAGGTTAAATATATTTTCTGAACAAATTCAGAAAATTTTTGTTTTAAAGGTTATTAAATTACAAAATTATTTTGTCGTCACAAACATTGATTCGTAATTTTGTATATTTTAAAGAAAACTCGGAAAATATATGAACAATACATAATAATGTTTACTGTTGCAATGAATATAAATGAATATTTTATGGAATTTTTAGATTAAAATTTGATTAATTGAAAATTCAATAAATTCAGGCAATAAAAATAATGTATCATTATTCCTTCAAAATTACGTAAATATAATATTCATAGTTCTATTTCTGTCGTTTTTTTAAATCATGCGATTCAATAATATATAAAAATTTGAAAATTTAATATTTTTTTAAGTGGCTCACTATAATTTAAAAAGGAATTAAGCTTAATCAGACCTCAGATATAACTCCAATTAATAATACCGTTATTCTTAACAGAAAAAAAAAATTAAGAATTTTTCATTAATGAATTTCAATCAAAAATTTATTCAAACCGCTAGGCTGTAAACCCAGTGACGTATGAGTCTATTATAATATAATAGACTCAAACGTCACTGGGTTATATTATAGGCCTTATATATATATACTTTAAATAGATCTGCAATCTAAAATTAATGCATTTAAAATTCATAGCCAGCGTGGTAGAAAAAAAACTTCAGTTTGATTAGTTAATTTAAAATTATAGGCATATTAATTAACTTTGAAGTTTTTTTACCCTTTTTTGGCTAACATGCCTGCTAAGCATTTAATTTTAGATTGCAGATCTAGTTGTAGTTATAATGTAATGTCTATGGTCTATAAAATATTTATAATTATAATTATCGTATTCTATTATTCAATGAGTTAATTTAGTTTTAACGGTTGAGATCAATTAAGTATATTTGGAATTATTCTGTCTTTGTACCCACATAACCAACATATTTATTTTAAATATTGACATCATTATTTGTAGTATACTATTTGTGTATTTTACAAGTTATAATTAACTTGCATTTTATATTATTGTATATTTAGAGAACTTTTATTTATATATTTTAGTAATATATTCCTTTAAATTTTAGCACTCAATAAGTTAATTTTCATATTATATTATTATAAGTAAATTTATCACATACAAAGAAATTTTAAAATAATTTAGTAAATTGAACTATTTAATTGAGATGCTTGTGATTCTTCAATGTGATTGATTGTTAGTTAGAAGTTTATTTAGTTATATACTAAAAATTCTATAGTATGATCTACTACTAATTAGTAGTAAGTTGCAATATATGAAAATTAAGAGAATTGAATGGAGGACAACTACACCAATTACAAAAAGAAGTATTAAGCAAGAAGAAATCAGTGCATATTACGTACCTATATATTAATACTACAACGAAATTTTCAGCTGATAAGGCGTTGATAGCTAAAATGACTTTGACTAATAAGATTGTGTAAATATTAATTTTTCTTTTTATATAATGACTTATCACCGGCTTTGTTTTTCTAATTTTTCAATGCACAATCTCAGACCTTAAGAGAAGCCGTGGTCAAAGTGGTTATCCCAACCGAAAGGTACAAATTCAGTTTTACTTACTTAGTAAATTTTGGCGTTCAGAAGGTAAGGTTTTCTTGGGTATGACTGTGCTATGGTATTACGCTACGCCTTTGAAGGAAATTTACTTCTTGAATCTCTACTCTGGGGTTTCACGTTCAAATTGGAGTCACGTTTGGCGAATTGTTGGTATAGTTAGATAGTTTTTAAGATCCATTGGACTCTTCAATAGTATGTGTACACAATAAAAATAAAAATAGACAATTGGAGCTGCTCAATTTGAGCATGCTAATGTATAATGGTTTTATAACTAGTCATATTATATAACTCATAACTTGGATATGTATATCTATGTTGCTGTATGAATTTTAAAACTTCAATTTATATTTCTTAGTTCATGTTGAACAAATTGAAATTTATAAAGTGGATGTTGCTGGATTTTTGTGAAGAAAAAATATATATTCTCTGTCTTGAAAATATTGTAATATTATATCAATTGGTATAAATTATTTACAAGCGATTATTAAAAATTTAAATAGAAGTAATTCAAAACGAAGATTATTAGTTCCATTTAATTGTTATTTTTGTTTTTCAGATCGGTTTTATCGTTGATAAACCGAATGGTCGAATTTGTTGTCCGAGAAGGCCCCATGTTTGAAGCTATCATTATGAACAGGGAAATGAACAACCCACAATACAAGTTTGTTTAACCCCGATTTGAAACTTTAGGATTAATATTATAATATATTATAGATATTATTTTTCTCCTTTACACATAATTTTTCAGATTTTTGTTTGACTACAAATCTCCAGAACATGTTTACTATCGATGGAAACTCTACTCCATTATACATGTAAGTAAGCTATTCACATACACACGTACAATCTTACTTCTGTTAATAGCGGATGTAATTTATGGATGTACCTCATGGACACTACATCCGCCTCCACATGCATAAACTGACACTCGGTTAAGGCTAATATGCAATATTGTAATAGTTGGGTCAGAAATAAATGTATATGTATAATGTGGATTTGGTCTTATCATAGAATCAAATTATGCTGGCTACCAATGTATTTAGGTTTTGATAATTTGACTTCTTAACCTGCATAGCGTAAGCAAGTTATATTTATAGACAAGTATAAAAATATTATTTTAGGTAGTTATAATATTAAATATACCGGACTGCTTTATAAAATATATATTACAGAAATCCTTTTTCATGTTTTATCTTTCCTAGTTTTATTAAAAATTGTAGCATATCTGGTTATAACCCTAGAACAAGGTTTTGGTTGTTAAACTAGATCACCATTACTGTTGATATCATACTGATTAACCTATAGTGTGTGTGGTCTTTGTACTAACATGTTCGACTCTGACCTTATAGATAGATAACCAGAATTATGTATGAATTAACTACCTGGTAAAGTCTAGGTTATCAGCCATACAATATTGATACTATGTGGTAATATCATGTTATAAAAAGTCTACTATATTTAGATTTTATTAGTGTACAAACTATTTTTTTAATTTACATAATATGTATTGTTTATTTTGTGGTCACTTCAGTTAACTTATTACTTACAGCTACTTATCTTATTTATGCAATACTTGCTTTTAATGTGTGTTAGTTAGAGTACAACATAATATGACTACAATAAGAAGACTGGTTAGAATTTATGGTATAGATTATTTCTTCTTTTATTTTTAACGTCTTTTGAAAAAGACAACTTTAAATTTCTGCTGTAGATTTAAAAGGTTTAAAAAGATATTATTTTTTTAATAACGAAATTTATTTTTTAAGTAAGTTTTTTAGTCGTGTCCTTTTTCTTAAAATATATTTTATATCTCATGAATGTCTTTATAGGGTGACAGTAGTAATCGTTGGCGCATTAACGAATTCAGGATGTACGAGAATGGAGCCATGTGGCGTCCACCACCAATGGATGTGTACACTTCTGGAATGCCGGAAGAGCTTGTGAACGATGATGATTTACCTCCATCTTTGAGCTTTATTGGGGAGGATGTTAAGACTACCAATGAGGATACACGTAGCAAGTGAGTCCGGTTTTATCGTTACTCTTTTACCAAAAATGATTGCGTGCTATTTTGCAGATGATCATGATATAAGTTAGACAAGTACAACAGAATGAAACTATTTTTTTTAAAATTTAGGGATAAACTCCATTATAGTTTATAAATACAATTATTCACAGTTTCTATTCCATTTTTCTACTAATTATTTAACTTTTCATTAGTAGAAACAATGTTCGAATGAATTCTTAACAACAATTAAACTATTGAGGTCGAATATTTTAAAACTTATTTATATAAATTAATATCTATATTATATTCTAATGAATATAATATATCCTGTCATTTACCAAAAGCGACATTCTTAAAATGATAAGGACAAAATAATACAGATTATCAGTAAAGTATTTTTTGCAATCAACTGTTTCACCTTTTTATCAATGCAACCAAGTAATATTAGAAACGAGAACTGGCGACGAAAATGCCATATTTTTCTGTCTAACCACAATTATTTCCGTCTAGTGTACTGTGATTCCTCAATTTGTGCAGTAGTACACAGCTAAATTTATCTTCTTGAACTATTAAGGATGCCAATCATTACACATTCCTTCACGTGTTTATCTTGATTTTATGTTTTCGTGAATGAACACTCGTACCCCGTAGTTACTAGCGGTACTCTTTGATAAGGGATATTTAAACATCGTTTTGGCGCCAAGTAATGCCGGATAAAGGTTTATAGTTTTGAAAGATTCACACTCAATTGCTATGAAATCAGATATTGTCGGTATAAATACAGATATTTCTTTGATTTCCTTTCTTTTTATAGAAAAATATGCTAACCGATATTTCACTAGTCAATTTAACCCGATTAACCTTTTTTATATATAACGTGCAATACGTTCTACTATTTTTATGCTCACAGACCTCTTTTATTTTTGTGGAATTTCACCTATTTTCTCCTATTTTTTTATAAATATGTAATTGTTATTAGGTACCTAAGTTTAAATATTTTTGATATATCGTTTGTGTTATTGATCATAAAGGGTATCTCTGGCTATTATTATAATGTAACAATTGGCAATATATCTATTGGGTTTGTGTACATGTAAATATTGCAAATATATATCAAAATTGATTCTTTTTTGCACACAACAACTTTTTATCTATGGTTTAATTCTATTAAAATGAAAATATATTGTAGTATGTAGTTCTTATTGTGACAAAGGAGACTGTCTATTATATGTATTAATAATTAAATATAGGGAGATAGACTATTTTACTACCTTTTTTATACTGCTAAGTGAAGTGTGGCCAGTATGTATAAACAATTTTTATTCATTATTCAAATAAATAATAATTCAATTATATTACTTGCTTATAATACTTAGTTTATTCATTTGTTGTTATTCGCATGTTGTAGTTTAGGAATTGTTCCTTTGGATATAAGGTAACATTTATTAAGTTTTCTATGTTAATTACCGATTTCTGTTATTTTTAAAATTATTTTAAATAAGCGGTTATTTGTTTATTTTTGTGAATCTGTTTCAATTTTTGCAGTGAATATACTATAGACTGAAAATACAAATTATATTAATTCCATTAACAAATTATGTTTTCCGTGTTCAATTTTTACTAATTCTGCAATTTGTAGTGGATCAGAGGAAGGCCAAGATATCAGTGTACCACGCCGCGGTGGTGGTCTCTCCGATAATCAAAAGGAGAGGTTAGAAGTTATGCTCCGGGAGTTGGAACCAGAACGACAGAAAATTGGAGAGGTGATGTGCTGGTGTTTAGAGCACGCTGATGCTGCCGATGCAATTGCTGAATCAATTGCCGATGCTCTTGCAGTACTCCAGACGCCACTCACTAAGAAGGTTGCTCGACTCTTTCTTGCCTCAGATATTCTATTTAATTCAAGTGCCAAAGTGCACAACGCCTCCTTCTTCAGAAAGTGGTGAGTAGAATTTTAATACGTCTGCATGTTCAAGTTTTATTTTCATTGACATGTTCTGGAACTAGTACATTTGTAGGACGTCGTAATAGATTTTTTGACGAATATATATAATATAATTGTGTTATTAAACACCCGGATGTAAAATTTAAATAAAATATCACTACATCGCAATATATGAGTTTTGCTGCGTGTATCTATATTTTTCAACACTGTGCGCGTACGGGATCATTTACGCATCACATTTTGTTGTTGTTTCAGTTTTGAATCCAGACTTCATGAGATATTTAAAGATCTCAATGAGTATTATCAAGCAATAGAAAGCCGTCTAAAAGCAGAACAATTTAAGGTATAATTTAATATAATTATTTTTTTAAAAATCATGCATGAAACATTCTTTAAATTTTTTGTTGTTGCTTTTTTCAGCAAAAGGTGATCCAATGCTTTCGGGCTTGGGAAGACTGGGCTATCTACCCTAATGACACTTTGATAAAACTTCAAAATGTTTTTCTGGGTCTTGTTCCAGAGGTGAGTCGCTCTCGCTATTATAAAATATAATTGTGATAAAGTAAAATATAGAATTTATAATTGAAATTGACTTTTAAAGTTAATTATTTAATAACTACAATGAATCAATGTGGGAAAGTATAATATAGTCTATTTATAGTTTATAATGTAGGTATGTAAAGAATTCCAAATAACCATTAGATCGCTGTCTTGATTGAAATGCATTCAATTTATATGAAATACCTAGTCCATTTTCCATGTTATCTTAATGAATTATTGATTATATCTTTGTGTGCAGGAGGAGCCGAGCCCTCGCAGATCCACTTCTGAAAGTCCGACGGAAGATCCCCTCCTCGATGGTAAACCTCTGGTCGACTACGATGGTGACCCTCTAGACCTAGATGGTGTTCCTCTGAGTGGAGGAGATGTCGATGATCTCGACGGCGAACCACTCGGTGGATCTAATGGCAAGTCTGGACGACGTTCCAGATCAAGGTAAGCTTTTTGTATGATATTTATTGATCTTGAGCTACAAATTGTCACAATCCCTTGGGAACAGTTGCATTTTAGGCATGCTAATTTTTAAAATTTGTACAATTCTATATTAAACCAGTCAATTAAAAATATTTAACTTTTTAACATATTGATTGCATGTTTATAAACAATTTTTCTAATTCACTCTTGAAAATCGTAATTTGATACGAAAAACAATTTGAAAACAATAAAACCTGAAAAAATTAACTCAAACCTAAATAACTTTTTTTTTAGTTTTCTACATTTCTAGATTGTTAATTACCTAACATTATTCAATATTAAGGTATCCTTTTTGCACATAAAGGTCCCCTATGTCTGAGAAAGACATGAAGTCTGGTGCTCTATTCGTACCTAGTAAATGGGAGTCTGTTGACCCGGCCGCAGAAATCGTAGCAACCAGTCGCTGGGAAACAGTTGCTGGCGATGAGGATGAAGGTAATGGCAACGATAGTGACAGTGATGGTGCCAGTCCCAATAGTTACCGTGAGGATGGTGAATTGGATGAGGACGTCGACGGAAAGTAAGCCAATTTAACGCTTTATATTGATGTAATTTTTTTAGTTCGATAATAATTGAAAACAGTAATAATAAAATAATAAAATAATTTATTGTTTTGAAAATTAATGTCAATTATTTTTTGTAAAAAACGATTTTATAGAATGACGTTTCTTTATTATAAAACAATAAAGATCTGGTGTAATATAATTTTTGTAAAAATTTTACTTTGAATTAAAATTATTGTTTTGAAAATTAATGTCAATTATTTTTTGTAAAAAACGATTTTATAAAATGACGTTTCTTTATTATAAAACAATAAAGATCTGGTGTAATATAATTTTTGTAAAAATTTTACTTAAATTATTGTTTTGAAAATTAATGTCAATTATTTTTTGTAAAAAACGATTTTATAGAATGACGTTTCTTTATTATAAAACAATAAAGATCTGGTGTAATATAATTTTTGTAAAAATTTTACTTTTTTTATTTCTAATGAAATTTTATTTTAAACAAATTCCATAGACCGCTAGTCCTAGTTTCTTATGATGATGATGGATCCTCAACCCCTGGTGGTCAACACTCAGAGACGAGTTCACAGATAACCGAGGAGCGAAGGGCCAAACTGAGAGAAATTGAAGTCAAAGTTATGAAGTATCAGGATGAGTTAGAGGCTGGTCGTAAAAGTAGCAAGTCTTCGTCGGTCAATTTGGCAGATGTAAGTATGGAGATTGAATTAGCGATATGTTGAAATAAATGGATATTAAATGGGATTGTGACAAATTAAAAATACCTTCTAGAAAACTTTATCTGTGCATGTATATTTTAATTATTTTTATCTATTTGTAATGATTAATAATTTTTTGGTTTTAATATTTATTATTCTAGCTGGTAGAACGTTATCGTCAAAAGTTGCTTGGCGATGAAGAGGAGTCTGAGTTAACCGGTCTACCTTCATCCTCCTCTGCTCGAAGAGACTCCTCTTCCAAATCATCGTCACGTGATCATCACCACCATCATAGCAGCAAACGGTCAGCCGGCTCGACATCTATTGCCGAGAGCCGTTCTAAAACATCCCGATCCTCCAAACAGCGCAGAAGCCGTAGTCGATCTCGCGGAGAAGAAAGTTCGAGTGCCACCCCATCATCGTCTACAACAGGTGTGAGGAGTAGTGTTCGCTCGGTTGTGGCTGGCAATAGAGAAGGTCGACTGGGTAATACCGATACTCCTGTCGTTTCCTCGTCTGTTGAAAGAAGGGTTGCTTCTGTAGCGTCATCTGTTAAAAAACCATCTTCATCATCCTCATCATCGAAAGTAAGATTTATTTTCAATTTAATTTTCATATTTTTCTGATAGTGAGCTAGCTATAATATATAAAACCATTGAATTCCAATTTCTCCGATTTTTTGACAAGAAATTGACAACATTTTTATAGAATTACCAGACTATTTTTCATTTTAACAATATTTTATATGTACCTTGAATAATCTAAGCACTCTTTCTCTTAAACAGAACCGACGTCGTAGTCCCGATAACAGTTATCGTCGGAAATCCAGGTCCAGATCTCGTTCCCCACATTCTAGCAGTAAATCTTCATCACGACACAAAAATTCCACGAGTTCTTCAAGCAAAAGGAAATAAACTTTAAACAATTTTTTATATATAATATGACAATCGTCATTATATTATAAAATTATTCTGAAATTGATTCAGTGTTTATTTATTCTCGTATCTTTTTGCTTATATAATGTACAGTTTTATAATTTCCTGTTTATTTTCCATGCTGTTCGTATCATACTATTTATATTTAGTATCTTGTTTCACTTTAACACGTATGCATATTGTTCATTTTCATTATCTGTAGAAAATGTACTTTATTAATAATATTATACAGCCACGATTTATAACTTATCGAGTTCTTACTTTTTATCTATTCATAATCCTGTACTTCTATTTAGAAGTGTTTGAATAGTTTTTCAAAATAATATATTAATAATGGCTCCATTGAATAATATTAAATGCTGTCTTAATTACCAAAATGTTGTGTAATCAACTCTTTAGTTTAGTAACTTAATTTTATTACTTTAAAAATATAGCCCAAAAAGATTGAAATATTTTTTTTGCGATTAAGGACTTCATTCAATTTAGTATTGGAATTCATGATCCGTCTGCGATTAATTGATTCTGTTAGAGTTAGTTAGAATTGTGCCTTCCACACTTTAGTCCTATAATACCAATGCATATAGTTTACCCGGCTATCAACTATTTAAATATTAACTTTCTGTAAAAGTGTTGCAGTAAATGTTTGCATCACCCAGGCATGGTTTTTTCCGTATTTTTTGAGGTCAAATGGATCGTTTTTCAGAATCGTCCAAAACTGTAATAAAATTCAATGTCATGGGGGGTGAGGGTTATCAACTTTAAAAGTTTGTGAAAATATCTTTTAAATGATATATAATATAAATTTATAGCTTGCATTGATATTGCAAAAAAAATCGGGGGGCTACGCCCCCCTAACCCCCTGGACCCAAACTAAAATCATTTGCTCGCTTCGCTCGCAAATAATTTCCGTATTTTTTAAATACCTCCAAAATCATGCCTGATCACCATTTTCGATTATACTGTTGGATGTATCTCTGTTATTTATTCCCTAGTTTCAATATACAGTTGAATAACAATTTATATCTATATGTTTCGGAAGCTATACTGACAAATGCAACATCAATTATAACTACAAAAGGTTCAAATAAGAATCACAAAGATATGTTATTAATGAAGTGTTATTTAGTTGCCCACATATTTTCTTGCGACATTCATTAAATATGTGTTTTGTCGAACTTTTTGAAAACTAGGTACTTTCTGTATTTAACTGCATTGTTAGCCAGAGTGTTTCTGTATATTTTTTTGAGATGAATGGGGATAAATGAAAACTTCGGAGGTACATATTATGCTATGGTTATCGACATTTCTAGCCTATAGGTGCTAGTCAAAATCTTGCTAACAATTTGTAAATTATTCTAATCCTTTTCCCAACGGAATTATTATGTAAAATCAAGAATAGAGCGATAACTCTTAGGTATGGTTACTGAATCAATAATATGTGGAGTGATGTAAGCTGGCAAAACATATTTATTTGTCTTATCTATAAATCTGATTTCCCACGATGCATATTCTTTTAACCCCACAATCTATTATATTTGCTTTAGTATTTAAAATTGTTTATATTATAATTTATACACAACTTTTGGATATGGGTATAATATAATCAGATATTTTATCAATTCGTTATATATAAATGTTCATCAACTGCTGTCTGAATTATACATATGTTCAATAACTTGGCAACGACATCACTATATATATCTCTTATCATCAAATGTGTACCTATTAATTTTGTCAATATACACTCTCTATATATAGAGGCTTGTATTTCACGATGTGTTCCCAAAATGTAAACTGGACAGCTTCTATATTGGATAATAATATTATGCTTTTAATATTTTCGCGTTTCTGCCTTTTAACCGCAAGGAATAAATGTAAAAATAGCAAATGTGTATCATACACGGATATCATTTACAAATTGCGGTTATAGAAACACCCTCTACGAGGATGTCATCATCATTCTTATTTATTAACTTCCGGTTACTGTCCATTTTCATATAAGGTATTTCATATCACTGACTAATGTTCTATACATAAAATAGTTTTCAAATCTCGATAGTTGACACTTTACTGAGTGTGAATGTGATTGGTTGTGTGCACATTTGGGAAATCACAGAACGAAAGATATTTATCTCGTTTTCAGAATGTAATATATATATTCGAGAACAAGTGGCCTGCAAAATCTGTACTTTATTTTGCCTCAACGTTATCGGCGTCTTTATTTCAAGTTGTATCTACAATTATCTCTATAAGTGAAAGTACTTATACATTGAATCAACAACATTGTTACAATCAATATACGAGGACAAATTAGTTACTTTATCATTTTCCATATTAAAGATGGTGCTCTTACGTGGTACAATCAACGGCGTGTGTTTTACATTTTTCACGGCCGTATATTTTATTGGTGTAATTTGCGAAGCAAAGACGATTTCAAGACCAATACTACGTCTAGATAATAAGGATATTGAGAATATCGTACGCTTGCGTTCTCAAAAGGTTATTGAAATAATGAATAAAAACAATAACTGGCTTGATCTGATTCTCAGAAGTGTGAAGCATGAAAGAAAAATTCGACTGATGCACAAATGTGTCATTGACGTATGCCTCAATACTTTACAGTATTCAAGTTCCGATGATGAATTTATGCCAGCTCATGAAAACGCATGGCTTGGGGATACAGAAGCAAAAATCGTGCGGGCGAAACGATTTGTAAAAGAAGAGGAAGACTTTTTCCCTTTGTTTGAAGATGATTCTAAAAAGAAAGTTGAACCATCATTTGCCTCTGAGTATATTTCCACAAAGAGATCTACTCAACCTTCATCCGCCACCGCTGAAAAAACTACGAAAAAAGCCACAATGTCTTCATCGAATTCGGAAAAGCCCACGGTGTCAAATTCAGTAAAACTATCCACCAACCAGCCTTCTTCGACAATTGACACAATTTTGAGCACTAATTCTCCGAAAATTACTCCGTCCAGTTTTTATTCCATGATCACTGTATTTTTTTCAAAGTCGACAGCGAAAACTCCAATATCGACCTTTTCGTCGACTACAGTTGCTCCTACAACGTTGAAAGAGACCACCGTCCCTCTCGTTTCTCCCTCTGCTACACCGACATCGGACATCAACATGAAGTCCACAGCTAAAGCTTCAATGTCTACAGAGGAGGGAACAACAAAATCAACAAGGCAACCCACAACGGTTGGATCTGAAAGATTGAAAAACAACTCTATTGTACAGCCCCCATCAACGGCCGCTTTATATGACGACCGCAGCAGTACTTCATCTAAAGTAACTGCACACATTGTCGTAACTGACCCGCGCACTATTCTCAATCTCGAGGGTATCAATGGGATGGGCCATAATAAGACCACGGAACCGTGCAAAAGTAATTCTTACTGCTATAACAAGCAGCCCTGCTATTATGTAAAAATTCTTGCTGAAGAAGTTTGTATGTAAGTGTAAAAGTTATTCTACAATAGATTTAGAATTCGTTCAAATTTTAATAAAATTTATCAACATATTAAAAACAGTGTGTATATAGGAATAGTCATATTAATTGTACCATTTATTTATACATTATTATGCTCGTTTCATGTTAATTACATTATTACAAGATATAAACTAAATTTAAACAGTGTATTAAACAATTTATTTAGTGTAATCAAAATTATATTTGACATTGTCCGAAACAATTCATTAACAGATTTAGAAAATTTTAATATACTTTACTCATTTTTTATATTTTACATACTATGAATTTTATTGTATCACCAAAGTACAAATTTATAAAAACAAAATTAATCTATATTGATGTGCTTTGTCTTCACTTGGACAGTTGCAATCCTGGATATACGGGCTCCAGATGTGACATGTTCAGTTTGCAGGATGTGGTCGGTATTTTCACTCAACTAAACACCGACAAAGTATATTTTGAAAATCTAAGTGAAGAGACGGCCAACAAAGTTCGGAGTGTTGTGGAGGCCACTGTGTAAGTGTGGGGTGTTTTTTTCGATAAGATCATGATCAATTTTGTAAAATACTCACGACAGCTGTTTCTCCAGCCTTCTCCAGTTTATAATTGAGAAAAAAATACAAGCTACTTATTAATATTATAATTGGCTTTTTGGGAGTTTAATATTAAACTTATTTAATGAATTTCATTCTTTATTAATATAAAATGTAACTATAGAAAATATATTTAATAATATGAAACTTTATAAAACAGATAAACATTTCACGATTACAATTACACGTTATCACTATAATATATCAGTATTATAGTAAATCGTTAAATATAAATATATAAAAATATAACTATAAAAATTATTGTATAACGTATAAAGTCTCGTGAGCAATGTTTGTTTTATGGTATATTACATGTTTGTCACGTATCATTCTCTTTCATTTTGTTTATTAAAATACTTATTTAAAATTTCGTCTAAAATTGTCATTCCACATTCCTCTAATTATGTTATTGAAAAAATAAATTATTGTAAATGTTCTCGTACCTAATGTACTTGTAAATGAACAGCGCACATGATACTGTGCGTGTTTGGTTGAAATACCTAGATTCATTCTATTCGATAAAATCTTATAAATGTTAGATTATGTCACTCAAAAACTATGCTATCCAATAATATAATATATGTATATATATAAGAGATAATGTCTTAAGCCTTATTGATAATCCCACTCAAAGCAAAGAAATTATAAATTATGACTTAAAAAATGGTTTGTTTTTTAATGTTTACAGACGGTACACGTTACCCTCTTCGGCGGATTCTGCCGATCCTCTCCAAGTTGGATAAAAACGACTTCACGACTAAGATCTACAAAAACAATCAGATTCAACTATGACCTCATTTAATGCTATAATAATTAATTGGGCATCCATCCTCTTTAATAAGCCAAAAATAAAGATTATTACACTTAGAACTCCACTTAACCTATAACAAAGATCTCTTCTACATATGTATAATAGCTTTATCGTCAAGATTTTTTTTTATTTTAAGATGTTCAACAATGCCATTATTTTGAAATGTAACAATATTTATTCTTATATTGTTGCGTATGTAACAGTATTTATTTTTTTAAACAGCTTATAAAATATTTTTATGCACAAACTCATTTCATTTGTTATAGTCGCTCTTTTCCTCTTATACAGTTCGCAAATTTTGAACCATCATTATTTTATACACGAAATAATATATAATATACCTCCTGTAACAATGCAGCGTATTTTTTTAACGTTTATAAATGTTCAATGTACGTATTATATTAATTATGTATGTACCTGTAACTTATATTTAATTCGTGTATTTCACGGCATTTCATGTAAAAACTATTTCATTTTCATGTTATCTTTGTTCTAATAGGTATAGATTTTATCAAACTATTTATCGCTATGATATGTTTAATAAGTGGCAGCTATCATATAACTTGAAAAAAATCGATACCTACATTATTTTGAATTCAGACCACTTTGAAGTTATATTATTTATAATTTTCTCAGAATTTCTTCAATAACAAGAATTATTTATTATTCGTTTGTGTAATATAGAAATGTTCAATTTCATTTATTGTTTTCTTGCGGTTTCTTATTTCAATGCTTATTACAATTTTTATAACATCTTCACCACGCTTCCATCTTATCTTATGAATGTCTGTATCATATATTTTAATTGATCAACTCTGTAAATACAAAACTGTACATAATTTCAATTTTCGTTTAAACAATTTTTTAAAATTATATATTAAATTATTTATTAAATTTCATATTTTGAAAATCAAAGTTTTGGTTAATTAGCATTTTATATATTTTTTAAATATGGTTTAATAAGTCACTTTTGCAGTATAGGTATAACCATAAAGTACGTATGGGTATAACACTATTTCGCCCTTTTTCTGAATGACAATTAGAGATATTCAAATTTTTTTAAATACATTTTGTTTACTTTTTTAGTTACTAGATCGTTCTGCAATATTCGATTTTGAATCAATTAATTAATTTTCTTTTCTTTTCATTTAAATCGAAATGTAAATTCATGAAAACTATTGGAAAGGTATTATACAAACATATGACCCCTCTCAAACAAATTTGATAGCTCTTTCAAAACTACATGAAAATTAAATCACCGTAAATTAAAAATGAATGCTTTAAAATGTTTTATTTATCGGAAAATATAAATTATAAAAGATTTTAACACCACAATAATCAAGCAACTTTATGCAAATCAACATACAATACATTAATAAAAAAATGATAAACAAGATCTTTATTAAAATTAGAACCTTAATAGTTTCATTGCTTTTATTCATTTTTAATTGTATAAATGAAAATTACATTATATTATAATTTAAACATATTTTGTAATAAATACTAAGAAGTTACTGCTCTACCAAAATGAATTATAGAACATAACAAAATATTAGGTAATATGTTAGATGTTTGTTCTGCAGTTTCAGTTTTTATTAATTTATTTGTTAAAACTATACCTACCTATATTTAATCATTAGTTTTAATGATAATATTAATTGTCATAAAACTTTGAAATGCTTTTATTGATACTATAATTTTGTTTTTAATCAGAAATTACAGATGGTATAATATACTTACAGTCGAGGCTTATCCTTAGGAGAAAGCCACGTTCTATTTTTGAAGTCTAGCGGGTCTGCAATTGGTTTAGATAAATAATGTATATCATAGAGTAATAATGTACAAATTATTATTAACAACTAAGTATTATTACTTTATATTGCATATATATTTTGTTATTATTTATGCAAAAATTTTAATCGAGTCAAATTGAATTGCGATCTTTTAAAGCATTTAGCACATTAAGAATAAATAAAAAGATACAAGCTAGAGAGATAAAATCTAGAACCATCACCTCATACCGCTTTATAAAGCTTGATGAATCAATTACCTAAAATTTCAACGTATAATACAGGCCCGTACGCAGGAAATTTTATGAGGGGGGGGGTTGAAATTTTAAATGTGCACAAATATCACATATATATCACTAACATATGCCTATTCTATAAAAGATCGTTTTTATCTAATGTAAAATGTATATTTAAATGGACCTCTTAAACAATTGGGGGGGGGGGGGTGCGTACGCACTCGTCGCACCCTTTCCCCCTTTCACATGAACGTACCTACAATTAATTTAATTGAAATATATAAAAAAAAATATTTTAATTTACTATTATTTACAATAATTTACTTTCAGTTTCATATTTTAACCAAACTTTCTTGTAGAATAAATATTTCTTAATTATAATTATTAATAAAATGTTTGCATTTTTTCAAAGAATATTAGACTGGATAAAAAGTCTATTTTGGAAAGAGGAGATGGAACTTACTCTAGTTGGTTTACAATATTCCGGAAAAACTACATTCGTTAACGTCATTGCTGTGAGTATATTATTTGATTTTGATTACCTACTTAGAATTTTTAAACCGAATATTTGTTGCTACTTAGGCCGATGGAAGAGTGTTTTATATGCAACCATTAAATATATAAGTATAATATAGCAACAAGTAAAGAAGTAATACATTTTCTTTGTAAATGCATATAATATTATTCCATATAAATTTTATTGTTTTTGAGTTTTAATTATTAAAAACATTTTATGGATTTTTGTAATTTTAAAATAATGAAGCCCATTTTATATATCCATAACATTAAAGCAATGTCTTTATGCTAGAAAAAATATCTACATCAAAGATGTTAGAACCACTGCAGAGAGCAAAAAATGGAATTGGCCAATCAAAAGTAATCTGCAATCATATGATATATACAAGCTGATAAATTATATCCTTATCATATATATTAGAATTAATTTAATAATTAAATATTTTGTATCAAAGTACTTTTTATAAATAATTAACTACTTTCAGTCAACAACAAAAATTGGGCTCCTATAAATAAAATAATGAAAACATGTCAATACATGTTTTAAATTAATATACAATAAATTAACTCAAATATCTAAATCAAAAATAATCAAAGACCATAAATTATATATCCAAGATTGTGTATATTATTAACTTTGGCAATATAATAAAAGTTTTTTATAGGTATAAGTCATCCATCATCATTAACACTGCCATTCATGTTTAAAGTTATGTTAAAGCTTTTATAGTGCATAACTCTAACAGCCTGGGTCTTATTGACTAATTCCATTTTCCACACTTCAGTGGCTTCTATATCTTTATTACTGTCATTTTTTTCTTAACTGAATATACAGCTAATATGGTGTGACATTCAATTAGTCTCCTACACAGATTTATATATAATATGAACTGGACATTTTACCTAGTATATATGCTTGAATACAATTCAATATTTTCCATGTTTATCAGTAATATGAGATTATATGTTTACTGCATTTCATATAGGACATT
>JAUZNC010011895.1:47361-74342 GCA_034780395.1 Vannuccia rotundouncinata | reverse complement strand
TAGTTCAACAGTTTGGTGTCCTCCCTAGTTCAACAGTTTGGTGTCCTCCCTAGTTCAACAGTTTGGTGTCCACCTCCCTAGTTCAACAGTTTGATCACAATTACATCTTATTTTAGGCTATCGCATGGACCACAGCAACGCACCGTGTGATCAGGAACGCCTTCGTCAGTGATACTTCAAGCAATTTCAGGGAGCAGCACCCACAACTGAAATGCGACGATTCAGAAGGATTTATGCAGAAGTCAGTCCCAGACACGACGGCTCTCAAGCGGTAATATCCACGATAATTGCTTCATACATTCGGGTGTTGCTCCTCTATCCAACACTTCAGACAGTCAATAATTTCGCTCTTTCGCTCTTCAGTGAAAAACTGGAGCCAGCATCCTCGAAAGTTCAGCGCAACCAATCAAATTGCGGCGCGTCATCACCCGCTATCGACAGCCTGCTCTATCCACCCAACCAATCACTGACGGGCAGTCTCAAGCAGGGCCAGCAGGCGTCTCGTGCGGCCCTGCAACCGCGCAGTGTCACCCCGAACGGGATTGGCAGAGGCATGGTGGTTCAGCCGTTGACCCGTCAGAACTCGGCACCTCCAGGGGGCCAAAGGGGAGGCTCCCAGCAGCGGTTGGTGGGGGGCCGTGTGTTCCGCTACTTCCAGGGCAATCAGCGAAAGAGTTATACGATTGGGAATAGAGCGGTAGGATTTTGTTATTTATGGATGATTTTGGATTGAGCTTCAATGAATTGTTTAACAATATTTAATCTGTATTTCATCTGTTTGTCCTCTGTATGTAAAACATATTATACATATCGTAAAATAATGTTCCTAAATTTGATTTGAATATTTAATACAATCTTAATTACTATTTTTATCATATTAAATAATGTAAGAGTCAACATTGGATTGTTATTTGACTAGTACCTACATTGAAATTCAGGGTAGGTACCTACCATGGACATTTGAATTGACTATGACGATATTGGTTGGGAAAACCTTCAAACCCCTCCATTTTACTATAATTAAGGTCCATAACTTTTATTGCAAAAAAAATGAATGAAATGAGTAACTAAACATTATACACTAAAGTTATTAGGAAAGGTCCGAAACTTATTATTAGCACTCCCAAAAGAGATCCAGCCATAGAGTAACAGAACAGGGCCTTAGGAACGACTCAAATGTTGGGGAGACAGAGTTTGAGAATGCGCCATATATTAATATCAATGCTGACTTTTAATGTACTAGGCGTTATGGTGTTCGCTTTGCCATGAAAGAATAATTCATTTTTGTCTCATATAGAACTAAAAAAATTATTATACAGTTGGATACACGAAGGTTACACCATTATATTAAAAAGTGAAAAATAAAAACGGATGTACAAAGTCAAATAGTAGAAAGCAACCCAAAAGGTTTCAGAATAAATTCAAGAGAGAAATGTACTTTGGAGGCGGCAGTTTATTGTGTCATTGAAAGTATGATTTACTCGAGTCTTTACAATTCCTTAAAGCATCGGTTCTATGGTGTAGTGGTTATCACGTCTGCTTAACACGCAGAAGGTCGCCGGTTCGAAACCGGCTAGAACCTTTCTTTTTCTAAAAATGAATTTTTAATGTTTTTTCTCATATTATAAAAATTGTATAATTCATATTATTTAAATTTCTTCATTTGCATACACAACTATAATTTTATTAAAATCCGAATAATCCTTACAATTGTTCCTTTGTTCTGTAATTGCTATACCATTTGTCTGTGATTATGTGGTATACTACTTAAAAGTAGTCATTTAATTCATTGCCTTATTTTTAGCCGGAAATGATTTTGAGATCCAGCGTTGAACCACCCAGCCCCTTCCAAACTCCACACTCACGACTACAGGCAGGAGTCAACCAGCTCCAAAGCTTAATGACAACTGCCCATATTGTGCCACTACCTCATCCCCCAAACAATCCAGCTTGAATTTTAATCTGGAAGTAATTATATATACTCACTAACAATACTCACTATCTGAATTACGTCTATTATCAGACTATAGATCAAATTTCTTTCATATTTAATATCCGTCCACTCTACAGTAGGTGCATTGTGAAATGAATGTCTAGTTTGATTTTGTATTTGCTGTTGAATTTAAGCTGCATATTGTTATGCTTTCCTGGCTTACTTCTAGAAGCCTTGTTTGAATGTACATAACATTTATGAATTAAGCCTCTAATAAGAAACTTAATTTTTAATCATTTCTGTGATATCTATATTTTGCAACTATATTTAATGCGTATGGGAAATTTTTAATATAACTTATCTTTTCCATAAGAAGATATGTGTTTTTCACATGCTACTTGTATTTTTATAAGTAATATATTGTTTTTGTAACATAATTATCATATTGTATTAATATTTTTAATGTAGGTAATTCTCCAAAATAACAAGTGGTACTTACTTAGCCAATATTATTGAACTTCTTAACAAGACACAAAAGAAACATATAAATTTTTATAAATATAATATCTAATAAAGAAATTTTGTGAACACTATTAGATGTTGTCCCATTTTTTCACATTTATTATATCAAGCTTACTATAAGCTATGAAATATACGAAATTATTTTACTATATAGTGTTTATACTTTTATCTTTATTGGAATCTTCTTACGAGATTAAATTTTACATTAAACGGGATCATTTCAGGTGTCTTATGAATTATTTACGAAGGTAATTTATTTTAGGTTGTCAATTAAATATCTTGGAAGTATTATTTCAAATATTACGAATAATGTTTAGTTCTGTGCTTTGTGCTCTTAAATTTTAAAAACTTAATGTTTCTAATTCTGATAATTTTTTTAATCAATTTTTCTTATTTTGAAATATTAATTAGAAAAAATAGTTACCTATATAATATAACCTTATAGTCACTAAATCATTGTCCAATATAAAAATCTAATATAATTTAATATAATCTTATTAAATGTTTAGTAAAGTTTAATACACAATTTGTTGAAGTGTTTCATATGGGTTTTAAACATTACACTATAACTACAACTAGATCTGCAATCTAAAATTAAATGCTTAGCTTGAAACGATTGTGTACCTAAATGCGCATCCAAGGAGGGGAGTCTATGAACTATGTATATATTTAGTTATTTTGATTTAAATTGAAACAATAACTATCATTGTACGAAAAATTTATCCAGTATTACATTCAACAATTATGTTTCAGTATTTTATATAATTTTATAAATTGGGTGATCACTAAAATTTGCGTTATTTTAAAACAATTTCAATCTGTGGTAGATTTTAAACAAAAATAGACAATTTAGTAACTTAAAATGTACAACTCTAAAATGCTCTACTCAGAGCGTCCTTTGGTTATATCGTATACCTTTCTACCTATGCTAGATATCTATGAAAAAATTTAATATAATATCATACTTAATTTTTTATTTCACGATGGACTGAAGTAATTAATTTGATTGTAGAAACACTAATGCGAAATGGAATGAAAGGAACACCAATACATAACATCATTAATTATACAGTTTAAACAAATGAAATTAAAAAAGCAATTTTCTTAGTATATTTTGTGTAAATTTACTAAAAAATATTTGAAACTACAAATACATGTTCATTAGATAATTCTATCTTTTTATCTTAATGTCCTAAAATGTTATATGGTATACCTAATATGTTATTTTAAAATAACTATTATAACAACTTTAACGAAATATGAGTATAATTGCTAAAATTGATTTTCTTCACCATTTATTGTTCTGTAAAAATGATAAAACGAACCGAACCCTTTTGGAAAATTCTCGTATTATTTAAATTATTTTAAAGGCTATGATAATTTCTGAAAATTATATTTTTTTTTATTTCAGCATAGACTCATTTGATTAAATGAGCAGTGTGTCAATTAACGTATTTTAATCTAAATACTTTTTGCAGACGAAAATTCACATAAATAAATATTAAAAAGTGAGAGTAATTGTAATTTAGTTTTCAGTATATATATATATATATTGGTCTATCTATTTAACTGGTCTCTTTCGTGTGAAAATCGTAGAATTTTGGAGTGATCTTATACCCTGATAGTATTATTGTGACTTCTTTATAACTGTATAATTAAGTATAATTGCATTGTTAGACGTACACAGTACTGCACTACATATGGCATAGTAACAAGAAGTTGGATAATATATTTAACTGTCAGTTGATGGCTTTATTATGAAGGAAATGTAAAGTCTTTTGTGTCTGAATTTGTTCGCAGACCAGGCTCGTATATTCTCTGCAATTCTGTAACACGAAGGCTATACTATACTATTATTATACTATTTGGCGTGTTATACTTTTTTATAGTTTATAGTCATATTTAATTCATAAAAAGGAATGGAAGCATTTTAGTAAAACGTCTACCCTTAATATAATGGGGGTGTTTTGGAGCTAACATGTAAAATATGCACACCAGAAATTAAACTTTATTTAATTATGAAAATTACAAAATTTATAATTATTGAAGAATTTCATAAAGTTATGGATTATATATAATACACAATTATAACAAAATTGTGTCGATTTCTTTTTAATTATACTAAATTCAAATATAAAATAAAACTAAGTTCACAATTTTAATAAAACTAATTTGGAAAATTTCTTTGTTTTCATTTTACAACAAATTATTCCTTTCTCTAAGTGACTCAATTTACAGGAAAAGAAAACAACAATATACAGGTGATTACAGACACCCCACCTGCAAGATTACAGAGTCAACATGACGGATTTTAATCTCTAAAAGACTTCCCAGACCAAAGTTTGGCGAACAATGCGGAAGGCAGGCTCTGTTTCGTCTACTGGACAACTTGGCTACACTAAATATCTTTAATAAAAGTTTATCTGACTGCAGGACTCCTTCCTTCCATCATTTGTTACCTGGGGGCTAAATGGAGGCTCCTACTTGCGTCCAGTCGACCAGAAATCAAACAAAAAGATGTCGATACAGCACCTCCCAACTAATAATCTTTTGTAGACCTTTGCGACTATATTCTGTGGGACGGCGCATGGATATGCGATTCTACTAATGGCTCTATTCTCTCTCAATCTCCTCATTATATGGTAAATGTGCGATTTTGGGAAGAGGCTTCTGCTGGTCAATTTCCGGTGTAAATTGTGAAACGAGGCGATCAAGTTTGGGTGCTGTGTTTTATTTCTGAAAATCTATATGTGCATTTATTTATATATACATGACTCATGTTACTTAGTTCCAGTTCATGTCCGTGCAGGATTTTCAGACAGATTCCTTGAATTACAAATAAATTTATTTGCTTTAAACAAAAAATAATCAAGAAAAATTAAATATTTCTGAATCAGATGTGAACAAATTGTGACTTTAACAAATGTAGACAGCTGTATATAATCCCCATAACAGTTTTAATAATTTCTGTCTGAAATACCGAAAATACTTTTTTTGTAGAGAGTCATTTTAATAAATAATTCTATATATGCTAAACTATAACATGATAGCGATGAAACTCAAAGGCCCCTCAAACTCAAACCTAGAACATGCCTCATTATTTAATAGTCCGCTTGCTAGATAGGTATATATATAAATGGTCCTCCCTTTGTTAAAATTATAATTTTACGTCATTATTCTACACTCTAGTGATAATAATGATTGGTTTTTAACTTTTTTTATATAAAATAGTTTTCTAAATAGTCTCAATGACATTTTAATTTATTGCATACCCTCTATAATATTAATTAAATATATATTTTCAGTATATGCTAAATAGAGTCCTTTTGTGAAATGTATGTGTTAACTTTTCTGATAGTTGTAGTTACAACGGATATATAAAGGAATATTTTTTTCACCCCCATTACAAATATTGAGATTTGTGCAGGATTATGTCATTAATTTCCTAGCAACACTCAAATTATGTAAATATGATGGATGACTTTATATAATGCCACTGTCATCAAATCCTTCTATAATCTGCGATAACATTTTTAATTTGATATTCCATCCAATACGTGTCCCAGACCATAACAGATCTCATCGCAACATACCAGTATGCAATGTATAACATATTATACCATCATTGAAAATAAAATTTTATTTACATATTTTAATTCAAGGTTTCAATGTATTTATTTAGAAACTGTTTTTATATATTCTGAAACAGAAAATTGAGAATGAATTGTTGCATTTACTAAGATTTGCGTGTTGCACGTCAAATAAAAAAATTGTTTTGTCTGCTTTATATTGTATTAAATTTAAGTAAAATCAAATTTTAATTATGGTAATTGAGGATAAGAATTAATTAAGAATCAAGAATGATATTTTTAAAAGACAAACTGCATTTTACAGTTTAATACAATCCAACGCTTTAATTTTATTTCTCATTATCCATATATACGTTCATAATTCTCTCATTCGTTATCCTATATAGTTAAACAAGTCTGCTAGTTATAAGATATAATATTTCCTATTTCTATATAAGATTTAAAAATGTATATATATAGAATTCAACTAATTTTAATGACATTGAAATATAGTTATATAATTTTAAATAGAGTTTAAATTAATGCGACAAATACAAATAATAGTTACTTTAATATTTACTTTAATTACTTTAATAGTTATTTTAATGTTTAGAAGCGCTCACTTTGCAGTTTAATATTAATTATTTCGAGACACACAATTATGTCATTTATATATATATATTACATTTATTTTATTACAGTTTGTATTATCTATATTTAAAAACAACTTGGGAGGTTCATATTAAAATATATTCATTCCAAGTCTTCATATTGCGTGTGGCCGTGCTTATAATAATACTATATACCTGGTAATTAATAACACGGGGTCGGTAATATCATAATTAGTATCATAATTAATAGAAAGCCGTAATTAATTAATTCTGAACATCTATTTTCTCGACCTTAGCAGACGTTTAATTAAACCAGAATTATTATAAATAATTGTTTTAATTTAAACATTACCAAAAAGTAAATTTTTCACTCTATATAAATTTTCTGTTATATATAGATAAAACTATTTCATATTCCTTATATGTGGAAAATTATATATAATTTTCCAGTTCTGTAATTATTTCAGACTTTAATTAACCTAACAGTTGCTTGATTATAAAGCTGTAACAGTGCAGTTTAATCACTAATCAATATTAGATGAATTATTTCTGAAAATCAAAAAAATTATTTTGGTGTACAATATGATATATAAAGAAATCGTTTTAAAGATCCATGCTACTTATTTGAAATATAATTCTTTGAATAATATAGTTAAAATTATAATTTTTTTAAATATTCTACTTCTAAAATATTTTTTCAATATATAGGTAGTGATCCAATTAGCCTTAATAATAATCAAACCCGATATTATATGTATGTTATTGCTAAAGGGAGCGAGCGCCAAGCGTGTTCATCATGGTGGGGCTGACTTGTAATTTGGCGCCTCTACATTTTAGAGTTATTATTTTAATACTGTATTAATTATATTCTCAAGTAGGCCGGATCCCTAAAAAAAAAATTATCCATTTAAAAATATATAGGAAGACAAATATCATGTCAAATAAGAAATATTATATAATTAATAACTAATTAAAAATAAAATTTCCCTTAAACAGTATTACGATATCATAATATAATATCCAAGTGGTACAGGGCCAATGGTTCTCAAAACCTTGCAATTGATGGTAAGCAATCATTTCTTTGCATTTTAAGAACTCTAGAGAATGTAGTTAAAGAATCCATTGAGTGTAATAATTACCCACGTTTGGCATTTTCAAAATTAAAGATGGCCGCCAAATCACATTATTGCCTATAACTTTTGAACCATATATTATCACTATTTTCTTATCGAGGAATCCATTTGTAGTGTTCAAATAATTATTCCACCATCTGTCCCTGCACATAGTCAAATCTAAGAAGGCAGCTATGTAATGTGGCAACCGGAATTATGAAAATTTTGCGACAATTTGAAATCTGATTATACCACATCTAATCTTCATTTTGTATATACATACACTCTGTTTTGCATAATTAATGGCCTCTTTTAATTGTCCATCATACTAACATTATTATAGATTTCACCATTTCCAGACTCTGCAAGGAGCAGATGAAGACACCAATTGACTTGGACCAAACAGTAAAAAGAAACAGTTGGGGTCCCAAGAAGCCAGACATTCCACTACAGCAGTTCAGTATAAATTAAAAGGCATCTTATGAGCTCGTACAAGCTGTCCGTTATATCTCCTTGAACAGAGCAAGACAGCTGGACTTCAACTTCTTATTGAGTGTGCATCACGAAGCGATACACCGGAATACAACGGTTTTAACACTCGGTTCTGTAGGAAGGCTGGAATGATGCCTGCCAGCTATACATAAAGCCAGCTGACCCAGACACAGTAAACACAGCCATTGTCAATGGGTTGCGGGGTGTCCAAGAAGCAAATCAAGAGTTCCTTGACATGACAGCAGACCAGAAAATCTACAAGGTCATCGTCGACATTCTCTACGACTGCTGATCTCATAATAAAATTATTTATACCCATTCTTGGCGTATGCATTTCCTCATGGATTTTGTATCATTGGAGCACTCATGGCCGACATTGGTCGGAAGAACACTGTGTGCATGGAACCTTTGGTCAGTGGACAAGATGCAATATCCTCAGAATATCCGTTCCTCTGATTTACACACGCATTATTATTACATCTCAAGCCAGAAAAGACACCCCCTTCCCCCTATAGTTCATCTACACTTTCATTCAGAAATTTGATATAAAAGATTGAAAATCGATAAAGTTTTTAGTTTTTAATTTTTAGTTTTATGAAGTTTTGTGTTTTATGTTTGTTGTATGAGTTAACTTTATTATCAAATTATGAATATACAATTGTGGATGAATTGTTTTTAGCAGTATATAATATGTATTTTAAACATATTATTATATCGATTTTTTAGGTACTTTAATTTCTGCTCTTCTCGGAATAATCGGTAAAAATTGCTTTCGCCTGACCTGGTATATGACGTCATAGACATTTATAGACACGTCAAACAATTATATTATTAGTGAATAATTCCAAAAGGAAGCATTTAATGTAAATGATTACCAACAATTAGGAAAATGACAATAATCAAGTACTTTCCATCCCACTGGAAGATGCACTAAAAATAACACTTTTCATCCCACTGAAATAAAAAAAAATGTGTCTGGAAGTGAAATATAGATCCTATTTTAAAATGCCTACTTCACAAGTTTTAATTCTGTTGAGTTGCTATTAATTAAAACCATTTCAAGATAGTTGCTCAAGATCGAAATGAATTCTTGAAAAATGTTAATATTATACATTTCAAGTAATCAATTCTTCAGTATTTTATAGAATTGCTTTTATCTCGATAAAATTTATGATGACATTTTTGACATCATTCGTTTATTCGGATTATTTAGTGATAAAGTTGATCACGAAATAACTTGTTGAAAAATAGTACATGCCAATTGTGTCCTTCTGAACTTTTATTGGAATCATAAATTGATTTAAGTATTCACCTAATTATTGACTCAATTTGGAAAATCTAAAACTTTTAAACGTATAAACTTAGAAATATCTATAATCAATAAGATAATATACTGACCAAAATTAAACCTTCCAATAACATTTTCATTAATTCTTCATTAAAACTATATCCATGATATAATATCGTACATTTTTGTAATGTATTACTTTGCTTGTTTATCTTCTTAATTTCTTTATATTTTATTTTTTACATAAATATAAAACATTTCCTAACTTTTTCTTTCATTTTTGGTTTTCCTATTATTGAAAAGTGTTTTTCTATGACGTCAATATCATTGTATAAATTGTATACATTAATTCGTTACTACGATTAAATATATCAATTCTTAATTTATACTGTAACCTCCCACTTTTCTCAACTCCCACTCCCACCACTATACCGGCTGGAACATTTCATTTTTAAAAAAACACGAATTATTTTTTATATGAGTAAAGATGTATATATATTTTTAATCTTAGTGTAATTTGTGACCTTATTGTGATTATTACAATATTAAATAAAAATAGTATTTAGAGACTTTTATAATTGATTAATTGTGGAAACAATTTTATACCTAATTCTAAATAATAATTTATAAAAGAAGTTATAATATTTATTCAGGTGGTATATATAGTTAAGTAATATTATATGGTTTCCATGAAATTTGTAATAATTAATCAGATTTCACTGTATTAAATAGGAAATGATGGGGTAAATTCAGAAACTGCTCATACAAGTAAATTTACACATACATCTTTTGCAACACATTCCAAAATATATATATGACATATGAATTATATTAAAATGTGTATTATTTAAATGCATAAAATGCATTCAATAATGTGTCGTCATATAAGTGGAGTCAACTGTATTATATATTAATAATATTTAACATACCCAACATAAAATATTTATATTATATCCATCATAAATTGTAGCACGCGGCTTAATATAAAAGGCTTTCTTCAAATGAAAATAAATTTCAGGTAATCAGTAAGGTATAATATGACTATATGTTATCTTTCGTCAAATACATTTTTTCCCCTATATACCGGCACCCATGTAACGTATATATAAAATAGAAAATGCTTACATAATAATATTATGACATACGTAATGTAGGTATGTTCTCAACTGGGTGGCATAACATTTAAAGACGATTCCAACGACAGTTGAACATTTCAAGTGTTAGAATTTCCAAACTAAAATGTTATATATACTCGAAAAGAAACAACTGTGAATAATTTACCAATTTACATGAAGAAATTGTTCGTCGTTAAATATATATAATTACGGCTATCATGTATTTTGGTTGTTAGGAAATTAGTTTTCTCTATAAGGTAAGTATGTATAAATAATACGATGTACTCTTCAATGTATACATACGTGTGTAGTTAAATTCAATTAACATGAAATACCTATATTGGATAATAAATGAATGGCGTTAGTATGGTTTATACCCTAAACGACTGCATAAATTTGTATACAAAAGCTTGTGAGTTATTTAAATTAAAGTTTCCTTTCTGGAAGTATTAGCTACCTATATGACAGTAGGCATAGGGATATAAACATATGCTATAATAGGAATAAAATTAATAAAATAATTCAAGCAATGTAAAAATAAATTGATAAAGTTTTTTCCTTTTGGTACGCACCACCTTATACCCCCTCTTCCCACCATTCACAAGTCTACCAGGTCAAATGTATATACATACAAGGATAAAACCAATTAAGTATTATAAAGATTGGAAATTTAAATAAGTAACTATATTAGAGAAAACATTAAAACTAAATGCAGTGAGTTGATTAGAACTAAAAATATGATCATCAAATCATGAACAGATGCGCTGTTTTCAAGTCTTCTTGATGTAATTAGAAAAATTGTAGAATCAGATGTAATACATTTTGAGTGTTAAAATACTGGTGCACTTTATTAGAAAATTTGTATTTGATAAATAATCGGATTTTACGATATTAACATGATCATTAAAAAATATTGATTTTTCAAATTTGCAAAATAATTATTTTCTGTAATTTTAACATGTACAATGCACACATGAATAGGTACTTGGATTATAATTTATATATTTCTATTGTTCAAAAGTTTCAATCTAAATATTTCGAAATATTAACCATACCAAATTTAAATGTTAAAATTTAGTCAGAATTTGTATGTTTTCTATGATAAAGATTATTAGGTATATATTTGATACGAACCTTCAAAAATGTAAAGGAAAACAAACCAACACAAAAAATGATAGATGAAGTTGCTGTAATTAAAAAATCTGTACACAAGAAAAACTGTTTTACAAAAGAAAAAGAGGAAATTTGCTTATACATTACACATTACATGATGTGTATACAGGGGGCCACCAAATGCATATACGTCATATTGTACCAGTTAGACAAGTACAGTACATTGAAATCCGAATAATAGTTATTTACATTCTGAAACCTATTTGTCCAATGTTGAGACAGATATAATGATTAAGTTTGTATCACAATTGTAGTTATTATTAAGTGTCTTCGACAGAATAGAAAAAGAATTACTGTTTGGCATACGTAAAGAAAGAGAAAAGTTATAATTCATCTACAAAGTGAAGGTTATATATTATATATTGGCCAAATCACTATAACTGTATCATACAAATTGCTTTAAAAGGTTATTTTGTAATAAATACATTTATTTATATACAATCATTTATAGATAATGTATCTTAAAATGTAAGTTGATAGACTGTATTTACAAGAGGCCCAGTTGTCAAGCCAGATAAGAATATATAAATAATATAAGTTTAACGCAGGATATATGGTTATAGATATTGTATGTACATACTGTTTAAGATTTATAGAAAGGCATAAATCTTGATTTTATTATACTAATGTAAGATTAATTGTAACATTTTAAGAAGTGAAAAATGTAGTATAATAAATAAATTTAACAAATTAGATTTGATATTACAGCCTGTGTCATATTATTGCCAAGTATAAAAGAATTCGATTACATTTATTAGAAAGAGTTCGCTAAACTTTTAATATTGGTTATATATTATTCTTGACAAGTAAAAAACTGCATTAATTGATAGTTCCGAGGCAAAATGGTACAATGGATGATTTGTTAACAAACAAAACGAAAATAGAAAGCCGATTTTTATTTATCACGTTTGGGAAAACTTTGTACACGACTGTGAATTGTGCTGTATGTACAATCTTCTCATTAATCAATGAAGGCAGATTTATTTATTTAAAAAAACTAGTAATACTCTTTTCCGTATAATTATTGATCGTGGTGACAGGAATTCTAGACAGATTCTCGGAAGGAGTATCACACACGATTGTACACCGCACGCTGGGTTTTATAGTCGAGAAATTGTTCTCTTGACGGTGGAGGTGGAGGCGGATAGCTGGGCAGTTGGGGAATGTCATAGGTCTGAGTATCCGGTTGGCCAAACATCATCGTGGAGGGATCATATGGAGGTGATCCGTATGCTGAATAGGGCGCTTTTTTCCGCTCCCTTTTGCGACCGTGAATGAAGCAGCGATAGATGCACAGGAATATCGCCAGAGTAATTGTGAAAGTTCCTACAACGGCTCCGATCATTTCAAGAAGAGTGAATTTCTTCTGGTATAAAATGTGTTCCCGGAACTTCTTGTTCGGGGGTCCCTTTTGATCGCCGTTTGCTTTTTCGCTGTAATCCTTCCCCTCCTTGACTTTAGACGAAGTGTCTGTCTCGTCCGGAGATAAATCCACCTTAATTGGGGGCTTATAAGACGATGGGGGCGTCGGGATTTTCTTGACCTCTTTTTCGGGCATCCAATTGATACTGACATTGGCGATTGGTCCGTTCTTTCCATGGGAATCCTGAACTTGACATGAGACCAATTCTCTGACAACGAACCGAGTTCGCGCAATCTTATATGGCGTCTGCTTGCGCATTTCATTACTCAGAGTGAAGGAAACCCCCGGATCCATCCACCTGTTCGTGGTGGTATCAAACCGACGGTAGAGAACTCGGCTGATACCGCCACCGTCTGGCTGACAAGTGAGTTCTGCTTCTTTTGACGAAAGGACGTTGAGTTCTATGGCACTGAGACGAGGCGGGGCACAGCGCAGCTTCTCCTCGGGAATGCTGTGAATGAAGCGACCCATGAGGGCTGGTGGCGTGGCACATTTTGGATACTGTTCGGTGGAGTCGAAGCTGGTTTTGGTACCGTACTGCTTCTTCCAGGAAATCACTTTCGACAGCCAGAGCAGGGTGCAGTTGCAATCCAGAGGGTTGCCTTCGATGTTGAGTGTTTGAACGTTCCGGAAGATGGAATCGAACCTCGGAGAGAAGGTCTTCAACTGGTTATCGGCGAGGAGGAAGGTCTGCAGTTGTGTGGCGATGGGCTTGATGGTTTCGTATGCAAGGGTGGTCAGCCGACATTTTTTAATAGATAGCGAAGTGACCTCGAGGCCTCTGAAGCAGTTTGCGTGGAGCCGAATGTTGGGGTTGTTGTCCAGCATGAGCATTTTGAGATTGAGACCTTTGAAGGAGTCGGCATAGAGGTCGTCTATTATGTTCTCGGAAAGAAGCAATTTGTTTAACTTCGTCATTCTTGAGAAGGTCCCGGGTGTTATCTTCCTGACTTGGCACTTGGTGATGGCCAGTTGGAGGATGCTCATCGTCGGATAATCCCAGTTGGAGAAGTCTGCCGGTTCCAGCGGCTTCTGACTGAAGTCGTTATTTATAAAACTGATCTGATTGGTCAGCATGGGTATTGATTTTGGTATCTGCGTGTGACCGCCTTCAACACAGTGGAGATAAGTAGCCACGCATCTACATTTGGCTGGACAGGCTGGACCTGCACTCACGATGCTTTGAAGGAAAGAAAACCCGACCAGAAGAAAAGTCCACATTTGTATTCCACCTGAAAAACAAAATGAAAATATTTATGTAAATGATTTGACAAAACCCATGGTGCTCATAAATGAAGTAAAATCGAAGAATTTTAGAGTTGAATATATAGCTTTCTAATTATCCGCAAGGATTTAATGACAGATACGACGCTGGTTGTCTGTAAGTATCCCTTTGAGTGATGAGTCACTTCGCCTATCAGTCTATTTAGTTACGGTACCTATAGCTACCACATTATTGTAAGGCAGGCTGTTTGATTACAATGCAGTGCCCAAAACGGGGATTAATTTCAGACAACCACAACAAAACAGACATCCTCTTTTGAAAACGATTTTTTTTAAGAACTAAAACACTAACAAGCACTATTAGTTTTTCTATGTTAAATTTGATTAGATCAGCCCAAATAATTAGTTATTTCAAAAAAGGAATAAATTATACGAAGTGTAAGAATATGATTTGAAATACATGAAGCTAACCGAAATTAATTATCTTTAAGGACACGCATCCCAACTTAAATATAAATATTTAAGACCACTTTTCGGATAACAAAAAAAATAAAAATTACGACAAACAAATCTAAACAAGGCACTCTGCTAATCTTCTGACAGATATCTGGTACATGTTTTTAAAAGTAACCTACACAAGTCAGCGGCATATATTATGTCCAAACTCTTATAGCATACATTTAAAACTATCACCGCCTTAGTACTGATGTATAGCATATTCCAGTAGTCACGTTATCGCATCCTAATACAAGCTGTGTGTTTTCTTTACAAGCCAAGAGTTGCGATGAAACATGTTTACAGGAAAGAGGAAACTCTCTGATATTTATTACATAAACATCGGACACGAAATCCTGGTACCTTTAAAACGGAAGATCTCTACATAATCATGTATGATAAAATACCATCCACGTCCATTTTGAAGACATGGCCCCCCGGTAAAGATATACTGGTGTGTTATAGCAGAGGCAGTGTAAAAACAGAAAAGAAGAAATAGTTTCCTATTAGTTGGAAGAATGAAGTCAATTTTCTTCCAAATGACTTCAAAATGTTCGAGGGTATCCTCTCGAATGTGGCAACAACTTCTTGACGATTACTTCAAGGGCCAAATGTCGCCCTGAATTCTACTCAAGAGAGTTTTGTCGTCGATAGAAACCATTGTTAAGTGTTAAAAATTATCAGTCTTCCAGAAAAAAATGGTTCAGAATAGAAAAACGTGTCTAAGAGGCAGCAAAGCTCTGAGGTTGTACTGCTGGAGAAATAAAACTGTTATCTTTTCGATTCAAGATGGTGAGATTGTGACATTTAAATTCATAATAAAACAAGGTTGCAAAGTTTTATTACGCTTCAGCAAGGATATATTACACTTTTATCTTTGGCTGATATTAAGCCAATATTAAAGAAAACAATTTTTACCCTTCTGATATGTCTAATATACCTATGCTAAAGCTTGAAAGCCGAAGAATCGATAAATTTAAGTTTTCCCAAGGATGCAGAAATGATTGTTCTACAATTTTCTTAATTTATAGGTCGCGTGTGCGCACTTGTTATTGTACATACCTAAATCATTGATAAATAGTTTGACTTTTACATGTGCATAGAAAAAAATCAGTTAAATCCCTAAAAATAAGTGCAAAATGAAGGTTTCATTTTAATAACTTCATTTGCACAACAAAAGTGATCCTAAATTTACACATTTACACCTAAATTTACAGATTTGTTTTTGAAATATAATTAAAACTGTACCTAGCATTAATTTAATTTCTATTTCTGAAGCTAATGTTCACAGCTATAAATCCTTCAAACTGCTAATTACAAATACTACTTCCTTTAGAGTAGAAATCAATACTATTTAATATCTATAAGGACAAGTATACAATAAACAAACAGGCATAGACTGCCATAATCATTTATATACAGAGGTCCACTTAATCAAGCAATGTTTCTAACTGTAGATAAAGAATAAATCGATCAGATAAATATACAGCCATGGAATAAATGTATGCGCGAGCAGCTTAATGAATCATAGACAAGCGGGCATAAACTACAACATTAGAGTGACCTTTCATTAATAGAAGTTAACCCTTTCTGTTTTCATCACTGAAGCAAAAAGATATTAAATAAATGAATATGTAAGATTATGCAAGAGTATAATATTATAATTCACATAAAACAGTGAGATATATATAGATACTAAAGGTATTAGACAGTCTGTGCTATACAAAAAGAAATATATGGTGAATCGAGGCAACAAAGAACTACATTTTATGGATTAAACATTATAGACTGACTCATTTAATATATATATACCTTTACAAACAACACAAAGAAATGAAGGTGTATCAATTTTAGGTTACAGTGTTTAGAAAAATGACGTCAAGAATGCATATATTATAGGTAATATAAATATATAAACGAATGATTTGCGTCAAAAATGAACCAAATTTATAAAGAAACATAAAAAATATATTTTTAAAACTAGTTCAAAACGTAAATATCTTATTTATTACGACAATAATAGTAACTACTCAGTATTCGAACGAATGAGATATGAATATAGTTTTTTAACGTATATCAAAACGCATTTAAGCAAGTCCTCTTTTCTACAAAATAAACGTACGTTTAAACTCCTAATTTTTTTATTAACAACAAATCTTCATTTGAAAACGGTGTGGATAATGACGGGTAACAGGTGTTCGTTTCCCAAAATGCAATCGATATCTTAGCACAATACACCTTTATGCTTCAATAAATGTATTTATTAAGTAGATAATTTAAACATGGGAGTATGAGATAATTAATTTCCTTTTAAAATATCTATTAAATGATTTAATTGACTTGTCGGCAAACTCGTTTGAACTATTGTGTCCGTACAAAAAGTTCAGTTATATAATTACATGCATATGTGTATAATGACGACACTTGTTGCTAAAAACAGAAATTCTGATATACGTTTCTTATAAAATAGAGAAAGAAATTCAAAATAAGGCAACCATCGTCAGCAAATATTGCATTCCGTTATTGAAAGAAGGATTGAATTGAAAGACACCACCACGATTGTGAATATATACACTCCATTCAATTTATATAGAGGTGATTAATCAAATATACCGGGTCGCATTCTCTCATCACGAAAGAAGTTGTATAAACACGCTTAACAATTAGGACACTGAAGGTAAACACCCTTCTGCGCCTCATCAGACAGCAAAGAATCAATATTTGTTGTATACACACACACAGTTCAATTTAGCTACTGTTTTTTAGGGCTTTATTCTGATGGAATTAACGAAAAATAATGCCACTATGAATATTTTATGGGTATTATATATATTATAGGTACATCTGACTCAATTTAATATATTTTATTGTGGGTAGTACATATGAGCTCTGATATTTCTAATTGACAGTGATATGTGGATATTGTTGAGAAGCTATAGATTACATGTGTGTGTACACTTTTTACCAAAGTATAGAATGTCAAAAAAGGAACTGCATATATGTAGTATAAGACATTAGAATTAGGGTTTATTTATCGGACATGAGTCAGGAAAAGACAAGCTGTTAAGGTCATAAATGGAATTATAATTGGCCATCGAATATTTATATCCTGACAAAAATATCTACAGTATATTCTTCCTGTTGGAGAAGAATAATTGTCAATATAATAATCAATAATATGATTGAAGCGGGAAGCCATATTCATGAGGCATTTTGTGTCACTTCCAAAGTGTATCGATTCAACGGTTTATATTTATTGGATTAGATTATACAAACAAATGTAACCATTTAAGGATACAGTTCTGTCATACCCATAACGGAGTGTCTTTACGTCGGGACTGATGAGGACACGTTTAAGTACCACTTTGGTTCAAAATAAGTACCATTGTTTGACAAGTATAGTTCAATAAAAGTTTACACATCGAAACTATATCATATATCTTTAGGAGGACAAATTATTCACTATACTGCACTGTCTAATGAATCTATTTGACCAGAATCAAAATGTCATAAGATGCGCTTAAAACATTACCAATAAGGTATTGCTCTCCTTATAGCGTAGATAGCTACATTTTAATTAGTTTGTGGTACACGAAGCTTGTAATAGGTTCTACACACGTACTCCGCAGAATCAAAGTATAAAAACAGAAAGGTAACGGAAATAAAGAAGCGATGTATAAAATTACATCATGACAAATTGGTTTCTAAATTGTTCTTTTAGTTTACAAGATGTCTACTATTGAAACTATAATATTTGAAGATAATTGTAACCATTTTGTTATAATTTTGATACTTAATGACAATAATATCGAAAATTAAGACGTTCGCTCCGTCCTTCAAAGTAGGTTAGTCCATCATAGACCAAAGCATCACATGTCCGTCCTCAAAACAAGGGCGGAGAAGAATTTTGATATCTTTTATGGTCTAGTTGGACATAGTTGGACATAGTAACTATATATTCATGTAAACGTAACTATAACCTCAGAATGGAGAAATAGTTGCTAGCGATAATTGTTTTTAGCATTGAACATGTAACAGTCGCTGACTATGAAAAGCTAAAGAGTGTTTTAAAATCAACAAATTACTATAGTATATATATTAACGGATTATTTATGGATGAGTCAAGTTTATAATGTGGTACATGCATTAAATAATATATATAGTCAAAGAAAGTGTTGAAAAACAATATTTTCTAAATAAATATGTTTAGGAATGGGTTATACATTGGCTACTTGCAACATAACGTGCGATGACACGGGTTGATTCAAAACCGAAAGAAGATTTATGAGAATTTCATGGTCATAGAATACAGCTATGAAGAACATATGTTACCTTCACTTATATCATAGACTGACTCATTTCATATGCATATGAAAAGACTTATGATGCGATGGGTTTTAATTAACACCATCTTATATATTGAGAGTTTTTTCCCGGGAAGGAACCTTAAAGTATAAATATTGTGTGAGCGAACTGATGTGAGTGGTGGTAAGAACAAACAGATGGTAAAAAAAAAAGAGAGGGGTAAGGATCCGGATTTTAATTTTCAATATTTTATCAAATGATCTTTAATATTCTACTTCATTTTCAATGAAATCTAATAATAATATTAAAACGTATTCATTCCACACCATCAATATCTCAGTAACCGAAAAAATATGAAAGCGATCAGATCTTTCAAAGTTGTGGAGTGCTAAAAACTTGGTAAAGTGGGATAAAGCCGCATACATCAAAACCTCCATGACTATAAAACTGTCATGTTTTGTCTGAGAGTAATTCTTGACATTTGTCCGTTATACCCCTAAATCAAACTAGAGATCGGTTGCAAATAATGTAGAAGTATTCCTAAAATGTTTTCTAATGTGCCCTAAAACATTTATAATAAATGTCCTTATAGACAGTCTTTATAAACGAATTAGGAAACGAAATGGGTCGAAGTTTATATTCATATTTTCGGGCGATAACACATATATTGATTAGCACATCTAGCCGAGGAAGCTAATTGAAGCTGGCTGATAGCGAACCGAAGAAAAAAGTTTTGAATATTATTATCAGTTGAGATATATAATGCCAATAACTTGTTGAAGCCATCCAGCTTCCAAATCATTATATATATTAATACCTATGGACGTTATATCCTTCTATAGGCTCGCTAACATAATAATATGCTGCGAATAGAACGTAAATACGATCGATTATTCTGTTTTTGTCATAAATACTTTGTTAGGGAACACAACTAAATATCTCTTTTCCGATAATATCCTCACGGGAGCCATCATTCCACTTTGCTTAATAAAATTGATTCGAAAGAGCCAACCCTTAACGAATCAATATGATTGAAGTCGTTTGATATTAACATTTGAAAAAGACCTTTTGTTAAGGTTTCGTTTCGTAATAATTTACTCGAGCGGTAAAATCAAATGTATGTATATATAGGAGGGTGACAATGAAGGATTGAATTAAATGGAATAGGAAAATGTTTTCAAAAAAATAATCAAGAAAATTATAAAAAAACGACTTTATTTTTAAACGGAGTATTTACACAAGAGGTTAACTGCAATAAATTAATTAAAAAACAATTTTAAAATAATAATCAATAAGATAATTTGAAGCATTTAAAACGACGAAATATTAAATATATTTAGTCAAGAATATCTTTTAAGTTAAAATAAAACTGAATTATAAACAAAAAAATTATCTATTATACGATATAAAATAATTTAAATGAAAAGAAGAGTGTGCGTCATTGATGTATAAAATAACTGCGAATCAAATATAACAAGTCCAAACTTGTACCACAAAATCAGTATACGAACGAACACTTATATATGTATAGCAGAAGACAAATAACAACCATTTCATAAACGTTTTTACAGCGTGTATGAATTCATAATTAATGTTGTTTTAAAAATGTTTTTATTAGTAACCTTGACAATATATTATGGATATCAAAATACCTACCTAAATTTATAACTAATTAAATTCCGTTAAATAATAAAATATTTTGTAAAACGTTTATAAAAGAACATCAATTAAATACCCCTTAAAGAGTTCATTGAAGTTTCAAAAATAGAAAGTTAAAAATGTTTGAAATCAATCAATCGTCCATTGAACCATTAAATGATCAATTCAGAACGGCTTTCTAACATTTAAGACATATCAGAGTGTAAATATTCGACTTGTAATTATAATGGTCCACTGAACACGATATTAAACAAATAATCGTTATACACACCATTAGAAGAAATGGGGCAGAATAAATGACCTATTTAGTCTTTTGTAGAAGAAATTAAGGTAGGTATATAATTATGCTCCGAGGCCAATTGGAAGACCACTTAGTTAGGGAGATATTTGATAACAATTAAAAAAGCAAAAACCTTATTAAATACAAGAATAAATTTATAAAAATATGATAACGATGGAAACAGATAATAATTAACTATAATGTCGCATAGTCATTTTGCGAAATTTAGAATTAATCTGATTTTATACGACGATGATTTTAATCTGTTCAAACTGAACTAATAAAAACTATAAAATATGTGACCTTATAATTCCACTCAGTATTAATTGTGATATTTCAGCTAGAATGTCAATAATAAGACAAGTACATAGATACATTATGTAAATACAACTGTCACAGTTATGGATAACTTAACCCTTGAACCAACAGTAACACAATGCACAATATATATTGAAATATCGGATTCAATATATAATAAGATTATTGTTAAGTATAAATGTGACGCATTATTTATTATACCTATAATTAAATCTGTTTAGGGATATAAAGAGGACACTGAAAATATTTACGTTGAGAATCTATCGGATGTAATTTATATGACTCGTAAATATTATTTATATTCTTGGTAAATAATGAACCCTATTTACTTACAACATCGATTAAGCAGTTTATTATCAAGTTTGACGAATCAAATGGAATAAATATAATATTTGTGTTTACCAAGGATCGATTTATACCTACATTGAATTATAAAATAATGAAATATTACCTGCCCTCTATCTTAGAACAAATGCAGACTTTGCCTTCACTAAAGTTAATTTCTACGAATATTATATTAAAATTAACACATCACTTTTAGAATATAAAATGAACAACTTACAGGTCATATTGAATTCATTCCAGGGTGAATATAGTCGTTAAAAAATAAAACTGAATTCCAAAATGTCACAAAATGTAAGAAGTTATGAAAATATTAAGTTTGTGGAACACACTAAAACGCCAACACCAAACGTAGCAACCACAACTTACTAAGTAACAAACGTCTGACCGACAAGTTGAATGCTATAAGAATTGAAGAGTGCAACACTGCTGTGATTGGTAGATGAGATCCTTAGCTTTGATTGGTTATTGTCAACATTTCATACTAAAAAATTGTGTCAAGCAAGTTTGTAACTAATATGGGTAAACTAAACTGAATTTATTTGTTATACAGACTCAGTTAATAATTAATAAATACTGAAAACAGTGAGTTTATAAAACAGTTAAACATTTAATTTGAGTTAAAGGGAAAAAATTATGACATAATCCATCAATCAAAAGATCTTTAAGAATGATTTCATTTACGGATCCTCGATAGCAAATTTGAACTCTGTTACTATATATTTGAGTATATTGAGTCATTTCCTAAAATAAAAATGTCTGCTTCGTGAAATAGTTACAATTTAGACCACTCACCGTGAGATCTAGGTATTATCTTTGAATTAGGAAATAATTTCATTATTGTTAATTAAAATAAGATTACCTGGCTACTATTTCTCTATATTATGACAAAGTGTACCTTCGTTTTTATCTAAACACATTTCTATATACATATTACCTAATATCTAGAACAGATTTTGAACAGAATCTTTACGTTGGACTAAAAACCAAGTCATAGGTACCGCAAATAATTACTGCAACTTTAAATCATTCCATTGACTGAATGTAAAAAAACACTGAATATTAATTCTATTCAATGCATTTTCTCACGAAGGAAGCAGGTTTTTATTATTATACATTACATCATTAATAATACTCAGTTTAAAGTACACAATAGGTTCCGTATAATCCGCAGTCTCAATGGTTCATAAATATAGGCATACCTACCTAAAGATAGTAATTATTGTTCAAAGGTTAACTTGTCACGCTGTGATGATTGGTATAACGTTTTGCTTACATTAATTTAAACAGTAAGCCACAATATAAAATTATAATTATACAAGTTTTCTATTATTTAAAAATGTGTATGCAAGAAACAAATTCCACCTGCAATGTATGTATACAACAGTCAAAGTCGGTATTTGTTTAAAATGCTATGGCATTAACTGTCTCAATGTTACAGCAGTGTTACATAATCTTCTTGACCCTGTAGCCAAATTGTAACACCACAGATCACAGCAATACTGAACAAGTATATAATATTATGAAAGAAGCAGGAATAAAATCTTGATTGCATAGCAATTCTTGTCATCATCAATTATAACATTTTACCACTTACACTGAGACAGTGTATAAAATATTTAAAGACGATCAATTGCGGAATATAGTTATGATTTCCACTGGAATAAAAATTTATATTAAATTACAGTAAGTATATAAGAAAGTTTTGAAATAGTTATCTTTTCGGCACCAATAAAAATTGTTATTTTGTTTTAGCAGCTATTTAAAAATTAAATAAAACTATTTATAGTATAATTATTATAGTTTTGCTGTGCTTTGAAGATTAAATAAATACATTATTATAAAAAATGAATTACATTTATAAAACTTTTCAGTCAACTATCTTTTATGTAAAATATTCCAAATCCAAATTGGCATAAGTTTTTGTTCCAGGACACCCCTAAATATTGACTTGCATTATCAAATATAACTAAATGACCAACAGACGGTTAAGAAATCTATAACGTAAACAAACTTTTAAACTGAAGTTTTATATATAGTAAACATATTTAAAACACTGCAGGACTGTTTAGATTTTTTGATTTATTTTAGCAAGATTGTGTGGTTTGAAGTCAGTAACAGTATATTGATATTGCCGCTAGCTATTGAAACCATTTAATACATATATAGGTCAGTAGGTACTCCTCACCAGTTGTAGTCATTTTAATAGTCAATAAAGTGTTACAAAAAAGTTTAAATGTCTACAAATATATTGATTTCATTAAATTCAGTCAATAAATATTAATCAATACAACAAGTTTTGTTTTAATAATATACAATTAAACTAAAAAATTAATATGAACTATTTTTAATTCAATTCTAAATATTTTGCTACCAAAAGCAATAAAAACCTTTGTCACAAATTTAGTCCTAAAAATAACGTAAATAGTGATTAAAGTCTTCAAGACTAATTATAGCAGTCTGATATATATTACACAAATAATGTATTTTAGTCCATCCAATTGTGTTAACTGTTTGGCTAAATTTACACATGGACAATTTCTAACCCAATAATCAGATATGAAAATTGACAAATTTCGTTAAAACAAAAAATCAATAGGATAATAACAAACATTTTACAAAAGCAATCATTCGGAAATTCTGAATTCAACGGAAATCAACAAAACTGGATAAAATATAAATTGATTTATTTTTACAGAAAACCATGTATACTTGAGGACAAAAAGAAATCAAGTAAAAAAAGGATTAAAATATCACAGCTACAATCTGAACAATAAAATAGAAAACAATAAATGTTATAACGTAATACGAATGAATCATATATACCAATAAATCTCTTCACTATATTAAAATGAGTAAATTATCACACACAAAATAAACATGGGGGTTAGAAAATGAAATTCCAGCAGCATATTTGCAGCGATCAAAAAGTCAAAATATAAAGATTACGTCATTAATAATTATACACCAGGAAGAATTCCTCGGCAGGGTTTTGTTCTCACAACCTGAAACTTTTCGTGTCTAATCTGATTACAGTCTCCCAATTCTTGGATCCTCTGAAAGGATTGAGACGGTCAGGAGTAATCAGGCCACTTCCACTTGACCAAAACCGGACTCCAGGGAAATTAAAGTTTAGCGGCGGCGGGCACAATCAAATGGTACCCAGGCATTATAATCGGTATTAGATAGCGCTGGGGAGGACAGATCGTCAACCACACAACGATCTTCGGCAAAAGGATTATAAAAAAGTTGTCAGTTGTAATTATAAAACAATAGTTAAAAATCTCCTAACAGTGTTAGATAAACTCTGGATAACTTGTATGAGGCAAAATGTACAGTTCACAGGATGAGTTTTGATGTGTACACAGCGTTCAAACATCGCTGGAGGCTTCTTCCTCACTTTCAGGAGTTTCCTGTGCCGAAGAACTCTTCACAGGTCGCTCCATGTCAGGCTGTTGTGGCTCTTGGGTCTCCACACTGGAAAGGTCTTGACACGCCTCAGGCGTCTTCTCCGTTTCTGGCAGGGGAAGATCAGCAACCTGCAGAACGGCATCTTCAACAGGCACCGCCTCTTCAGGGGGGATAATGGACCCTGCCGAAGTCTCTTGAAGCTGTTTTTCACAGCTGACGTCAGCGGTATCATCGGCGGTTACCTCTCCTCCTGGTTGTGGGTCCCTACATATAATAAAAGGTTAAGTGTATCTGACAAGAGCTTAAGCAGGCTATAACTAATAACTAAATCTTCTATCGCAGACAGCAAGCCATCGTCTATAACACACTTATAATATTACATAATAGAGTTGTGCGCAGGTTCCACTGTTCATGACAGTGACAAAGTCTGCGATAAGAAGCAGTGTACCTCCTATACACTATGATTATAGCTACCTAGAACTTAATTTTATGGGCAAATATGACCTCTTCAAATTTCAATTACGTAAGTTTGCATAGTGATATTATTTATCGCTGCTTCTGGATGCCAAAAGTTTTCTGGAGCTGCAATAGAAAATTTAATTTTTTGAGTTAGGATTAATCCATATCACGAGAGACAATTATTGTGAGAAAGTTTTTTTAATTTAAATATTCTGCTAATTGCTTTAAATTCAATAAAAGGGATTTATTGCAGAAAAATAAATGGAAAATGTTTGAATAGCTCAAGTCAACTTATTTAATTATGATTGGAATAAATGCAATTAAAAGAACGCTAAATGCATCTATTTGGTTTCTGGTTGCGGTAATGAAACTGTTTCAAACCTGATCCTTGCAAATATTGTAAAATATCAAAATTCTGACAAAATGGAACAATTGAGAAGCGAATATCTTACCCTCATAATAATATGACAACACTTATCACAATAACGGATTGATAAATAAGTTAGTTTATCTTATAAATCATGGCTCTAACTGATCTCGGAGGTCTGTGTAGGTCTGGACCGTGACCACCCACACAGTGCACACTGCCGGCCTAACAACAAGGAGCCACAGAGCATGTGCAGGTGAGACAGACGGAGAGAGGAGAAGAATGGTGTGACTGGACTCGTGTAGAAGATGTTGGTGTGGGTAGGGTAGGGTAGATAAGGACCCGGGTCTGTTGTTTGGTGTGTTCGGAGGTGATTAAGATGGTCTGGACGGAGTGATAGTTCGCACAAGATGTGTTGCATCACACGAAAGGCGAGGAGAGGTTGTGATTGGAGGTGTTGGTTACAAGTGAGAGTGCATACCACCTACCTGTGATTGTTGCCGGCCGGTCCAACACGATCATTTAATTATGTTTTCATTGTTACAAAATATATTAAAGGATTTAAAAATAAACTAAACTAAATTGTAAACTTCAATAAACTAAAGTAAATACATTCAATAAACTTCAATGTAAATTTCAATAAACAGAAAACCATAATTGTAAATTTGAAATGGAAGAATCAATAAAACGAATTTTCATTGGTTTTTAATCGATATATTGATTGGTCAGCGGTGTATTCACTTCAAAAAAGGTTCTTACCTTTGTGTCATCCCTTCACCATCAACAGCAGCCTCTCCAGGCAGCGACACCTCAACAGCAGCCTCTCCAGGAAGCGCCACCTCAACAGCAGCCTCTCCAGGAAGCGCCACCTCAACAGCAGCCT
>JAUZNC010011895.1:34292-47261 GCA_034780395.1 Vannuccia rotundouncinata | reverse complement strand
CCAGGAAGCGCCACCTCAACAGCAGCCTCTCCAGGAAGCGCCACCTCAACAGCAGCCTCTCCAGGAAGCGCCACCTCAACAGCAGCCTCTCCAGGAAGCGCCACCTCAACAGCAGCCTCTCCAGGAAGCGCCACCTCGACAGTCCTGTCCCCCTGGATCACGATGGACGGCCTCTTCGCCCTTCGCTTCTTGCCCGGTACCCAGGGCCCCAGGTCCAGCCCCACCAGACAGTCCACCTCCTTGAGCTTCTCACGAACATGATCGCTGATCGGCACATCGTTCGCGTCCACCTGCGGCAGTTGGGGCTGGCTGTTCTGCATCCTCCTTCTGATCGCGACGCTCTTCGAGTCCATCCTGTCGTCGTCTTCGAAGAGCTCCGGCGACGGTTTGTAGAAGTAGTTGTTGGCGCGCTTCCTGCCCGGGAGGGTGATGACAGCCCCCTGGGTTGTGGTGGACGCTGAGGACAGGCCCCGGTTATTGGGAGGGGGTTCTGTGCCCCCCAGGGCAGTGCAGGGGGTCTCCTTCGTGCTCTTGACCTGGGGAGGGGGTTCTGTGCCCCCCAGGGCAGTGCAGGGGGTCTCCTTCGTACTCTTGACCTGGGGCGGGGCTGGGGAGGTGGGTGCTGGAGATCGGTGGCTGGTGAGGGAGGTTCTGGTGACGCCTGATCCGGTTGTGGAAGGTCTGAGGGGAGATTGTTGATAAGAGAAGGTTAACATCATGCGAGATTGCGCTTTTAATTAAAAGAAGAAGAAGTTATGCGCCAATCTTGAAGACGGTTTTCACATTCTTTGATTGTGAATGCAGACAATGCGTTATTTAAATATATTCAAAGAAGATTTAATTATAAATGAATCAATAAAGAATCTTCTTTTTAGCATTTCCAAAACAACATTCAATCAAGATATTTTACACAAATATTGTAGAAGAAAGCAATAAGCATATCCGTGGCTCAAAAATAAGAAAAATGCATCTCAGAAATATATGCGATTAAAAGATATAAAGAATAAATTGAAGTTACATAATCCCGCAACCTTACAAGGGAAATATAGTTTTGCCAATTTCTTTCATGACAAAACGAAGGGGTGGCTAACTCCTTTTTTCTAAATCAATAAATAGCTTTTTATAACAGAGAGACAAAAACACCGATTGTATATTGTATTGAAGTCGCATTATGCATTGTATATATCCTTAAGAATTGTGATTTATTAATACAGATATTAAAAGAGAGGATGGAATGTCTTCATAGTGATTTATAATTGATTGGGTTCCTGACAATCTGTCTTTCAATTGCAGGATTAATTTTTTGTTTTTGTAATATGTACACCAATGGATAAGTTGAGTGGATAAAACAGTGATTCCTAGGGGGGCTTTCAATTTACAAAGGGGCGGAATATACAACCGGAACATCTTTGCAAACAAGTAATAATGCTTGATGATAGAAAGGGGATCATTTATAATCAGAACACCAATCAATTAATTCGATCTATGAACAGAATTAGAAGAATTAATTTACTATCCAAATATAAAAAAAACCATTCGTAATGAAATTCTTTTATAATTAGGCCCTCGTGAATATCAGAAATTAAAATTCATTTCAACATATTTCCCAAAAGTTAATAACACTTTTGAAAGAAGTCCGTCTAATTTCGGCAGTCAACTGTAAAATTGCATCACCCTTCCAACACGCTGCGGGAAATCTTCTCAATAGAGATCCGGATCGGATCACCATTATCTTCTCTTCTCAAGGTAATGATCGTGCCGTAATTAAAAAAGATAGATGTGAACATACTGGATGTCACCGAAAAGATTTCAGCAGAATATACCCAAAACCGCAACTGTAGAAATAAATATTTAATATGAAAAATGTGCCTTCTAATTGGAATTAATTTAATTTTTCTATTTAGAACAATTGAGATATTTATTGAACGCCACATTGAGAGTCTGTAAGTATCTCCACTAAATATGTTGTGGAGACAACTTATGGTCGAATTATCTCTTCAAAATTAAGTGGAATGGGTTGAATTGGGGTCATTTTATTATAAAACAGCAACTGTCACAGAACTGTCGACATCATAATCTATTTAATGGTTCTAAATGGGATGGCTTAACTCCAGCTCAATCGCTAATGCTCGTGCGGACTCTATTTATACACCAATTCATGCAAAAGTTGTGCAACTTTCCAATGTATAACTTCTATCTTAAGTTATATTATGAAACTCTTCCATTTTGATAAATGCAAATAAAAGTAAAAGACAGATTTTAATTTAGGAAGAATTGTAACTCTAAATTATAACTAAAAATATCGCACTTATAAAAATGACCTTCTCTCAAGATTTAGGTACTAAGAAGCGAACTTTTGAAGACAGAATTATAATTTAGTAAATAAAACTTCTCATTTTCTTATTCAGCAAAAACGGAGATAAATCTTTCAAGGCATATTCATGACGGCGCCGTCTATAATTGTAAAATTTATTTCATATTTATGCAAATTGTAATCTTTTCAAGAAGTCGATTCATTTTTAATAAAATATAGAAAAAAGCTTTCTGAATTTCAATGCTATAGCAAAATCTATTATTTACGATATGAATGCATTTAGAGAAACAATTACCATGGCATAGAACGATAATGTTTTTACGTTCAATTAGATTATTCTGAACTGTTCAATCTTCAGAAGAAGCCAAATTATTGGAATTTATCAGCAAGCCGAAGATACAAAATATTCTCTGGTTTTAAAATAAATAATAACAGTTTTCAATATTCATGTGGTAATTAAAAAACAATAATTTGTCCAATTAGCTTAAGAAATTTCGATGTGTGTCGTTGAACAAAATTTATGCCTAATTTTGCTCAAATCTACAACATTCATCACAATTTATTGATTTTTCTATTGAATTAAGTTCAAATGATATTTCACAAAATTTCTACCAGGTCATTATTTAGTCAAATTTAATCCAAATACATATTAATTCCAATCAAATTTAAACGACTTTAAATACGGTTATATAACTTTATTCAGACATAATTACTTTCGCTTTTCAGGAAAAATAAGCGCGTCTGAATAATTACGTTCTATTATAGATATGTGTGTGTGGGTGTGTGTATAGTGAATGACACAAAATCGTTTGAACTGTAGATATAAAACATGTTATGTGGGTAGCAAAGCTGCAGGCTACTCGATTAAAAGGTGAGGAACTCTGGAGAAAATTTGTCTTTTAAGAAACCTCCACATCAAAGACTCCCTTATTAAAGACTCACAAATTATAGAAGACGTAAAAAGGGGAATAAATGAGGAGCAGGTTTGGCAAACATCCTCTTTATTGAACAAGCCTGTAGAATATATTTGAGCAAACTAAACTACATGTTAAGTCAAAGAATTATATTATCATACAAATTGATTGCACATATAATCAAAGGAGAATGGAATTTTATTATACTGTACACGCAGAAATAATAATAACTAATTTGGATAAAGTTTATTTAAATAATTGAATAAGAAAACAACTCTATTTTAAAATATTTTTAAAATTTTAATTTTGTAGACTTAAATATTATTGAGAAAATTCGTTAGCTATAGGTAGTAAATACATAAAATGAATAAAATAAAAGTTAAAACTGGTGGTCCCCCAAAAGCAATACCACATTATTTAATTAATATAATTAGCTTTTGATTTTATGATATTATCGATTTTTTAAAGACTCATTTCTATAAATATAGAAAAATCGATAAAACAAATATAACTGTTTTAATTGGTCCATTACCTTTATATGCACATTGAACAATTTGACTCTGGCATGTAAGTTACATATAGTACTGTTAAGATATAAACTGACAACTTTGACAATATAATTCACTATTAATATGTGTCTAAAGTGTATATATCCAAAATCATGAAAAAATTAGTTCGAGTTGACAGCTGTAAATTATGGCAGTGGTCTTCAAATAGAGGTAAACGTATTATATGAATCTAACAATGATTTATAATATAATTAATGTAATATTAAACAAAACATTATTGATCGATTAATAAAAAGAGTTTTTCAATGTTCAACTCAGAATAGGATTAACTTAAAATCGTACTTCTCCGCCATTACACAGCAATGTCATGAAAAAATAATAAATAGTCCTAATAAACAGCTATAGAACATGACAACGAAATATTGAAATACCCGCATGCATGTTTGATAATATTGTACAATTAGGATATTGTAAGAAATTGGCATATAATCGTGACTGTGTGACTTTAGGGCTTATGGAAAAAATCCTTAATATAATATGTTTGACATACGAAAGTGGTTTTCTATTAAATACAACAACACTCGATTTAAGGCAACATTACAGAATGTAGCGATGACTAACAACAGAAAAATAACGAACAGAAAGCAGGTGTGCATGTGAGTATAATATATCTTTAATAATATGGTATAAGCTGAAAAAGAGGAATGTCGATATTGCGAAGCCAAGGGGGTGGGGAGGAGTTGCCTAATTCCAGAGGAACAAAAGAGACAGCAGATCTTTTGTCTTCCTAGACTATATTTTAACACCAATGTATATGATTATATAATCTCCTTCAAAATCATTGAAAGAACGACTTCTATGGAAGACATTGAAGGTGGAGAGTGCAGGAATGCTAGACAAATCAATTCTATGGCTGGAGTGATAAGCACATCCTGCATGTTTTGTTGGGCAAGGAATAGCTAGCTGAATGTTTGTGGAGTATTGCAGTCTATAACCAAACCTTCTTGAGAAGAAAGTTGAAAACAAGAATAAGTTGGGTGTATATTGTAAAAGAGTATGACTGGACCGGTTCATTACAGTTAGCAGAAAATATGCCAATTTAATGTAGTGTACATACGTGCGTGCCCCATTAATTAAAATATATAATTCATAAACTGAAATAAAAGAATATTACGCAATACTTTTATTATTGTAGGAGATGGAATTTAGATTATTTTATGGTTGATAAAGGTTACACAGAAATGATGGACACTTCGGTAATAAAATCTTAACAACTCAAGTGTATAAGATGGAAAATATATCATAAATGATTGCAATATTCCCACTTGTATGGCTGCTATACAATAACAAATGAATGAAGTAAAGATCAATAATATGATGTCTCTTCTTCATCGTATACATAAAAGAGGTATAATCTCGATCAAAGAGTCAACAAGTGGATGTTAAGATGTCGGCGTTTAAATAATTCTTTTTGAAGTATAGAGAAAGATAAAGATAACATGAAACAAGGTTATCAAAATATAAACGTAAAAGATTATAATATACGTATAAACAATTATATTTTAAGGTGATATTCCAAAATATAACTTCTATATACGCATGCCATCGAATATTTTATACTATACCGACCATTTATTTAACTTTTCTTTTACGATTTAAAATCTGACTTATAGAAAGAGAGTTGAATATAACATTGATTGTATGGGCCGCACAGCAACGCGATACATTGCTAATTTCTTTCAACCCAGGGTCAGCGACAAAAGTTAAACCGCCCCGAGGGTTAAATATGTCAAAGTGGGTTAAAATGTCAATAAAATAATTCATTCAAAACTGTGACACCAAATGCGGCTGAAACAATTAATTGGCATAATCCAAAAGAATTGAGATAGATTATAAAGCGCAAAACTTATGATATTTAAAAAGAACAAATGGAATAAATATATCCAAATGAGCAGCTGTTTACAGATTTGAAGACCTTTGAATGCGGTCTGCGCGGAACAATCCCGATGGAACACGAGCCTCCCTCAGGGATGAGGAAGGGTTGAGAAGGACGAAATCATTTCAGCTCAATATGTCATCTTCAGGAATGAAACCGAAGCTTCTCACATATTGCAGGTTGGCTAATATGGAGTGTATCCCCAGTCCATTAGCCAGACAATCGATTCTATTCATTCGACTCTTGTGGATAACATGGTTTGCAAGTGGAAAGTTTGGACTGTAATTGTTACCTCGAATAAGGATGGATATAAAATTGGGTTTGAGTTTGGGCGTGTCCTTAAAAATATTTCAGTCGGAAAGAATTTGGATTAAAATGTTATACTTATTATGAGATATATATATACTATAATTATCTTTCAATTATTATGTGAAAAGGAAAACAAATTATGTGTCAATTTGTATCAAAAATGTTTCAAAATGAGATATAATTTAAAAAAAACTATTTTAAGGAATTGTTACATATTTTGTCTTAACGGAACATCTCATTTCAGCTATTTTAAAACTATTTCTAAAGGAGATGATCATGCTTGCCCTTATAAATCAGGAAACATTCTTAACAGAAAACAAAAGAATAAATAATTTTGAAGAATAGATTAATAGAAACCTAAGGAAAGCTATTAATCACCGAATTATAATATCTGATCCGACTGAAGTGCTGGATTACAAGGCAGACGAAACACTGACGTTTGCAGATGATAAATACCCAATATAATGATGACCTTTGAATAACGTCGCTCGATCAATATCATTATGCAGAAAAGGAATCGTTTCTCTATTAACGTTTACTACTCGACTATTGAGCAATCAAAATTGCATTGCGTTGAAATATACATTATCTAATAAATTGAGAAGATGTTTCGCTATAATATATAATCGAAAAGAAACAAGAAATTGAGGATTAACTCCACGAATATCACACAAACCACAAACGATGAGATTTTGACTCAGCTATATATGCTGGTTCTCTTCTCTTTTTTATTTAATAAGAGAAAGTATTGGATAACCCCCTTTGTGCGGGTGTACGAGCGTCTGGTTACAGACCGTCCATGGCGAAGAGCTAATTTATGAGCAATCTCGCGTGACCAGAGCATGACCGAGATAGCGACGTCACCGCAATGACTAATCATTGTAGTTTGGGGTCGCAGACGATACCGTTATATGCATTATTATACAATGCGGCAGGCTACATCGATCGCAGACCACAGAGGAGAGATGGTGGAAAGTGGAAAACGTTGTATATAGTGGTCCTTTTGACCTTCAATTTAACTCATTTTACAATAGCCTGATTGTTCCATAGATATAGCAAAGTTTCCAAATCATATAATTATCGATTATTTAATTACTACGAGTTAATCGATATTATAATAATCAAGGTATCTAAAAAATTAATCTGAAAATTGCAATTAAACTTTTATTTATAATTCTGACAGATAAATAATATCGAAATTGTTGGAATTGGAACTTCACAAAATGGATCTTTTGATACAATTCGCGGACTGATTGATGACACCATTTGATATCAAAATTGTTATTTATATAAAAATCAGACAAATTAAAAGATAATAGAGGATCAAAGGACGAATAGCGCGATATTTGATAAACATTTTCTACCAACGAAAAACATAACCGATTATTCAAACACGTGGTATTTATATTTTAGTATCCAATTTTGATAAATGTTCGCAGTAATTAACCATAATTTTAATGTGATGACAACTTTAATGGCCATAATATACAGAGAGAAGCTTATTTTTGGATTTTGTGTGTAGCGGAAATATTATAATTTTAATATTAAGACAAAGACATTAATTAGCCTTACAATAGCGATGACTCAAAATATTTTTAGTAATTCTATCTCTAATAATATGCAAGCATCGATAATGGCAAAGCATGAATACTATCTGTCTATTAGGGAGTGGACATCGGAACACCAAAAGGCAAAAACGTAATTGGAAAAATAACTCCGGATTTAGCCTGTCAAGGAGTCGGAAAAACGTCAACACCAAAACAATATTTCTTATACCATGACGGGGGCTCAAGATATTCCACTCTGGAAACATAAAAATGAAGGAGCTAAGCTTGTGTCTACTATAGGTATATTAAGTCGTTATGCCGGCAAACAGGCCATGATTCATAGCAAAGGAGAACATTTATCATGGACCCAGACCTTTGCGGTTGCAGCGACGCCTGATATAATAAAGCATTCTGTAAGAAGCACCACCCTGCAGGAGATATAAGAACGGGTCCATGCTACGCCTCTTGTGTATAGTATGGGCATAAACAGACATTTAAGAGCAGACTTGGTTGCCAATATACGAATACACGGCAAATTTATGCCCAGAATTTACGACCTCATTCAAGATATACTGGGATATATACGAACATCAAAAATAAAGACTAAATACTATAATATAGCTTCATCATATATTTACACACGTTCACATAATATATTGGGCATATACTGATATCGTCTCAAAGTAAATTTTTCACATTTAATGATCATGCTACAACGAATGTAGTGAAGTTGCCATAAGGTCTGTGCAGAAAGATACGTCATGGAATCAGTTTCTTACCTATAATTATACCAAACTGCTATATCAATTTTATTACTTTCCCTGCAAAAGATATTATGGCACTATTTTATTATCCTTATTTGTTTCTAAATGCCTGGTATCGTTCGAATTAATAATAAATTGACTCACTACAATTTCACCTTACACTATATGAAGGTCAAGGATATAATCACATTTCTATTAAAGGTTGTTCGTTTATACCAAAACTACCCATATATTTTCGATATGATTGAAATTGGATTATTTATTAAAAGTATAATAAGCCTGACTAATTTGAAAGTTGAGGACAACACTTTTGGATGAGTCATGAAGAGATCTATTGAACACTTATAAATAATAGTTCCTCAACCATGAATTATAATCTATATGTGCAATATTTAGGAGTGTTTAAAATCTAAATATAGGCTATACACCAATAATTAAAATAAACTTTTATATAAATAACAGTTCTATAAATAATATAGAATAAAGTTGTAAATCACACTATATAAGTCACTGCATTATCCACCAAACATATAACACAACTAATTCATAATATTCATGTTAAAAATATATCAAAGATGGTTACAAACAGCCTTTAATCCTTTAAATCTGATCTGAATTCCCAAAAGTCGTGAGGAAGGTATTCTCAATATAGATGTGAAGATAATTTATCCTGTATGTAAATTTGTACGAACATTTACAGTGCATAAAAGCTTTTGCATGCAACTGTTATTTAATAATTACTATAATAATAATGTGGGGATACCTAAATTCCAGGACGATAAAATAATACATCCAAGAAATATATGGTGCACTTAAAATACCCGTCGAGAGATATTAAGAGAGGAGATGTCTTTTGTTAATGACTTAGATTATATTATAAAGAGAGGAAAATATCCACGACAACGTTCCTAATCAAAATTAATGAAGTATTCCTTTATGCCCGCTTTTTAGAGGTCAAACATAAATACTCTTTGCTTTGGAATAATTCAGAAGGTGGGTGTCCCGTCCTCCGAAAGCAATATATTATGTTGGTTGCATTGCTTATGATAACTATATCACAAACATAAGCTTTTGGGTCCTTCACGATCTGATGTGAAAAGTTAAGTTGTGTCGTATATGTATGAAGCATAATAGAGCAATTATTTGGCCTCAGATATATAGAGAAGCGTATTTCTATGACAACTGGAAGAGATAAGTTGACAGGTCTGAGAAATCAAGTTGCAGGAAAAAGTTCCAAATATAGATCCTTTGGTGACCAAGATCAAAGTATTTTCTCACAATATATGGGTAGAAATAAAGAGTTTTATTACAATATATAGAGAATATCAAAGAAGCCAATATAATTCGGCATTCTAAAATAAGCTATTAGAAAAAACTGTAATTACAAAATGTATCATATTATACAATTATAAGCATTGATTTATCAAAATAAGCGTTCATAATAAATCTTTTCAACGTTAAACTCTTTTGAATACTGATTTATATAAATGGTTTATTTATTATATAAAAACATAATAAAGATTGTTGGACAAATCTAAACGGAAACTGTATCCAACTTGAGATTGACATGTTAAATATATATTTATAGAAGAAATATTGCACATTTTCTGTGACAAATTGTAACGGAAAAGTATCAATTTTAAAGAAAATAAATTTTGTGGTTATAAGTATTAGAAATGAATACAGATTGTAGGGTATGGGAGAAATGAGGTCCTTGAAAACTATATCCCATTAAAATATAGTTGGGAGAATTAAATATGACTCGCTATCCTCAATTAAGGACCAGTTATCAAACCAAATGCCTATCCAGGGTACTTATAGTAAAGTTTAATTTATATTGCCTTTTCCTAGCAAATAAACATACTAAATTAATATAAATATTTGTAAATAAAATGGAGATTAAAAAACCTTTCGTTGCTATACGGTCTCATTCAATGTGAGAAAAGTGAAAATTCTCACAAAAATCAGGGGTCACATTTAAAAGATAGTGCATTTTCGATCTCTTAGAGATTTAGGTATAGTGCACACACTGCCTTTCTACATGCATACAAGGGGCTCGCATATACTTCATGTACTCAAGTGCTCCACGGCTAAACAAACACAAATTGTATCAACAAACTTTCAAGACGGACTTTTTATTTACTGTCTTATCGTCCTAAATGCACCATATGACTCCGAAACTGGGTGAGAATATGGGTATCGCGAAAACTGTTATTTAATCACATTCACTATCGACGATGACTTCTCTATGTGGCCTCACACATGTGCCCTTTTTTGTGGATAATGTCAATCATTGCCGACTTGACAGGATATGTAGATATCGTGGAGATACTTGAGATAGAAAGGTACTGAAGTTTCCGAAATGATATGAGAGACATGTGGCTCGCTTAAAATTCAAAATTATGACGCATAGAAAAAGATTTGACAATTTCAATAATTCTCTCTGACATTCAAGTAAACATTAAGATTATAATATTAAGTCGAATAGTCTAATCTAGTTAAATTGGAAAAATCAATACATTAATTTGGTATATACATCAATTTATATATTACTTATCGGGCCTATAAGTAGTATACAATGAAAAATGACTTTAAAAATTGTTTTAGGACCAAATCGATTTTTTTAAAATGGACCCATACTAATCGATATGAAATGTTTTTGAGTTTTATTTATTAATAAACAATTTTTAATAACTTTTTAGTCCAATTACGATCAATATTTAATAAAAAAACTGAATTTCAATATATCATTATAAATTGGAAGATCGTAATCACTACAGCACAGCAGTCGAAGTCAAAGGTATCAGACCTCAATAATGAATTCCCACTAGTCTTACCACCGAGTAAAAATAATGAAATAGTCCTGCAAAGTGACAGGTACTGACAAATTCTAGAGCTTGGCACATCTCTATAAATCAAATCCTAGGAGACAAACAGACTAACAGCTGCTCAGCCATAATATATTGTGCCGTTATAAGCAGAGCTGGAACTAAATGGTCCCAAACGTTGTGAAAAATTTGAGTATCGTGCAAACAGCATCTCGATGAAAAGCTAACTGAAATATCCCAACCCAAGGAAACATGATCTGTAAACACGCATGGTGGTGGAATTGTCTGCTCCGTTAAGATTTACGTTGAGGGTCTCCCTCCCATTTCTGGGTTGCTGTTACAGAAGACGGTTTTAATTTCTCTGGAGAGAAGTCTAAGAAGAAGTCTAAAATAATAGTTACTTATTATTTGTGATAATCGAAGTTCAACGCAAAAGATAATGAATATATATTTTTAAACAAATATTAGGACAGTCGAAATTAACAGCCAATTTCCGAAAGTTAAACTAAAGAACCTCAAACTATTATACCTTTTAAAATGTTTAAGCAAACTACATTACAAAGACATCTAAGCATAAGGACAAGATATGAAAGAGAGAGTGTTTACTACAAGGAAGAATATTTGGAATAACGGCCATCCCTTAATTTGTTTAATTCGGCAGAACGGCTAAAGGAAGCGTCCACAAGTGTAAATCACCAACAGAAAGACAGCCATAACAAGGAAAACCACTTTTAGCCGAGATAATCCCCTGTAATTTCTTTTACAGCCGTGCTGTTTCCCACTGAAGGGAACACAGCAAGCTGGGAAAAGCTCAACAGAGAGAATCTTAAAGAGGATTCCATCAAGAAGGAAACCATGGATTTAGATATCTCTACAAGGCTGCAGATTCCTAGCACCAATTTTGATCCCATATTCTCAGATATACAATGCTGAAGACATACAGCTCGGCCAACTCAACAGCAACTCCACGAAAAAGAGGGCAACGCACTTAATCCACCTTTCCCTCTAGCTCCCACAAAATGTGTACCCCTTAATAATAGTGTAGGCCAAGACAACTACCGGTTATAAATATTGAGTTTCACTCAGCTGATTTGTGTCTATATTTCCCAGGTGGTATAGAGCTCGAGGCTCGCTGACAGTTTAAATGAGAAGTTGAAACCACCACTTGACGCTGAAGCATGGGGTGACGCCGAAATGGATGAGTCACTTACTCACACCAATTCAATACTCGATATATTGGGGAGAATAGCTACTCAATTCTCGGAGAGCGCCGGAAAGTGGAAATATATAGACAACAAAACGGGCTGAAAATTCTCCCAAATTATGGATCTATAGTTGGAAGATGGGTACTTGAGGAGAGGAGAGGAGATGAGAACGATTAAATGGTTCTCTATATATATATATACTGACGCTGAGCCAAGAAACATTCCTAGAATTCAATCAGTAGTTGGAGGGAAGTCTAACTTGTACCTCTGTGTTGAGGATAATTACGATCCTGTATACATTCCTCATAGATATACTCTCTAGATTTCCTGTCTGCTGTACATAAAAGGGGCTCGAAAGAGATGGGCATATAGCCAGGAATCTGATGTACAATTATCTGCCCTGATCTCAATAAATTGTGTGTGTCTTTTGAGTATGACAGAGGTCAAAACTGATAGTTGATCTAATAGGGAGGTCCTACATTTTCTAGAAAAAACAATCTATTAAACATTGTTTAGTCGTAAATTTTGTAGTGTATGTTTGACAGTTTATTATATATTATCAAAGCTTATCAGCTAAGAATGGCTAATCTTACGTAATATTTAAAAGAAGTAAGAGTGGAGGTCCGCTTAGGGACAGATTACT
>JAUZNC010011884.1:7129-30193 GCA_034780395.1 Vannuccia rotundouncinata | reverse complement strand
TGGGCCAAATGAAGCAAAACCAATCACTCGCTGGACCATTTTAAGTAAATCGAATCGCTCGCTAGCAATTTGAATCATTCGCTGGGCTTGACGGAATTAAACGTAGGTTGAATTATATTTTACGAAATAAAGAAAACAAACGATTAATGTAATTGTATTATATTATAATTCGTTCTGTATACTATTAACTTTTCAAATAGGGTACTAAATAATATCTAAAATTATAAATTAGTTTAATTGTAAGCAATTAGCAATTTTAGATAAGATATTACAATAATTATAAGAAATCATATGCGTTTCGAATCATAAATATTCTGAAAATATATATATATATATATATATTCTGAACAGCGACTGATTCAAATTGCTAGTGAGCGATTCGATTCACTTAAAATAGTCCAGCGAGTGATTGGTTTTGCTTCATTTGGCCCAGCGACTGATTCAAATTGCTAGCCAAATAAATAAATAAATGAAACTATTATTTATTAATTTATTTATTAATTTACACATTTTTTGTGAATTTGGGTGCTTTAAATTGAATTTGAAATTATAATTTTATTAAAAAAAATAATAAATAAATTATGTTATATTATGTTTTAATATAAATTTGTTTAAAATCGATTGAAAAATTTTTTAGAAATTTTATTGAATCTGTCGCTTGTAAAGTTAGTGTTTTATGCTATTTGTCACCAAACTTTAATAATACTGAAGACTGCTGAACATATATCTGAAGGTGTTATATTTAAGAAATACAAGTATGATGATACGTCAGTGATAACAAGTTACAGTAGAATTTGGGGTGGTGTTGTGTTGGTGAGCGTTCTTATATACTAGAAACGCTCGTTAAATAAGTGATTAGCGTCAGGATAAATAATGGGATACATTAAGGTATAGGATAAAGTTTACGGGGAATACTGTTAAAATATAATCTAATTTCTACCAGTCGGTACTAAAATATAGGGTTACAAAGGATTATATTTCCGACTGAATAATTAAAGTAATAAATCAAACTAGGAAATGTAATTAAACTGTCTTATCGTACAGGGAGAGGGGTAATATAGATTTACTAGATAAGAGAGAACTGAAATATTGTGCTTTCATATAAGCCGCTACATATAAGTTTTAGGGTTCAACTGTCTGTTGTGTTTCTGGTGTTACACGCTGAATCTGTTGCTGAATCCGTCGCTGGAATCGATCGTTAAAGTTAGTGAGGTTTTTAGACCTTTAATAAATATTAAATTGTGGCAAAGTATATTAGAGTGCATACTGATAATTATTGATAGAGAGAGAATGTAAGACTGATTTGAATTAGAAACAGTTACAAAAATTTATGCAAAAAATAATCATTTAGTTTGTCTCAACTACTGAGGCAAACTATACTTATGGAAAGTGAAAATGATAATCAACCCAAAATTCTTAATACATGTGCACATTCTGTTTAGCCCATATTCCAAGCCACCACAATACAAGCCTTTGAACAATGTTTATCTTGCTTTGATCCCATAAACTCTGCAATGCTCCCTCTATTATGAAAACTCGAACACTTAAAAGTGTGAGTTTGCTTAAAAGCAAATTACTATTGATTCTTTTTTATTCTAAAAAATAATTATCTAAGTTAACATTTTATTAATGTTTTTTGCATTATAAACTTTATTGAAAATTCTTCTCTCAGCAATCTGTTTTTCTTCCTGGATATCCTTGTTAACACCTGCTTATAGGCAAACTCCTTGATTGACCAAATTTTCACCTTACTAAAAGCCAAAAAGTTTCAGTTCACCCTGTTTATATAATTGAGTATGTACTGTAATGTAGTGGTAATACTAATTTGCAGAGTTTGACTACTTGTTTATCTGTAATGTACTTAAACCTTTAAATAATAGGAAACATAATAATTAAAAATAGAATAGATTATGTGATGTTTTATTATGATAACAATTTGAATTAGCGATATGTATAGTAAAAAATATTATTTATATTTAATTCATCTTTTATTTTAATCAAAAGAGACTTCATTATACAAAACTAATAATTATAGTAAATTCAAAATACAATACATATACTTTTAAGGTTTAAAATTTATTTAATTCAGAGATACATATATATATAGTTGTTAATTTAGTTAATGATATAATATGATAACTATGGGTGATTCTATTTATAATTTTATGTACCCATTATATTGTGAGTAAAATATGACAAAATTTTAGGCAATTTAGTAATTGTATATATTTTTTAACCTCTTCCTGATAGGAGTAGCAATGTTTGCTCCAAAATAAAAGTCACTTCACCCTAAGGGAGTAAAAAAACATTATTTCATAAAACATTAATTAATAAGTTTCTTAAAAATAGTTTTCATCTAATTGCTTATTAAATTTTTTACCTAGACTATGGGTGAGAATCCATTACCTTAGTCTCATAACTGTTGGACAAACACACTGTCCAAAGGGGATCAAAATTTGACTGGTCAAGAGGAATAAACTAAGAGACAGACATACTAAATTGAAAGATTTTGATTGGCTAATAAAAAGCCACAACATTATAAGTGTGTATAACCATATCACTAAACAATTTCATTCACAGATTTTCTGCTCATGTTTTCAACATTACAATTCTGCTTCCATATTTGCCTACTGGTTTCAATTCAATTATATATTATTATATATTACAATTTTATACTATATATTTCTACCTACTATATTATCAATACTATTATATATATAATATATAGGATATATATTGTTATAATATAATTATATATTATTATTTTATACTTACTTTTTATATACTATATATTATCAATGTTATATATATATATACAATATATACCTATTGTTATTTATATACTATTGTATATTATTATTTTATACCTATATTTTTTATACTATATATTTTATCATTATAATATTCTATATATAGCATATACAATATATATTGTTATATATATATATATATATATATATATATAATTATTATTTTAGTACTATTATTTTTATTTTATTCCTACTATTTCTACTATATTATCAATACTATTCCATATATACAATATATATTGTTATAATATAATTATATATTATTTTATACCTATAACTTTTGATACTATATATTATCAATATAATATGCTATAAATATTTTATATATGCTATTTAATATTTTAGTGTTTTATTATTGTATGAGTACCTATTCCATATTGTACTGCTATCAGCTATAATTACTTTAGAATTATATTTTGTATAATATTACTTATTATTACTACTTATATAGCTATGTTTCTCAAATTGTATTATCAATGACCACACTACTTTGGAACTAAATGTCAAAGCATGACAACAAAATTATATATGAATGGATTTCAGCAAATCAAACATCAAGAACTTGGATTGATTTTTCTTTGTGTTATAGAGATTGGCTGGGGTTAAATGAGTGCAAAGCCAGATTATCACTTATACAGTTATACTTACATCACTTATACCAGCACCATTAATTCATCAGACCTCCTTCAACAACACACTATTGTAATAAAAATGATCAGTTTTTACCAAATTTTATGTTTATTTTATTTTAGACTTCCCAAAAATATTGTTCATAAAAGTCGACAGTCTCATCTGTAAAATTGAAACTCTGAACTGGCAATCACAATTATGTATAAACACAACATGGCTAGAAATGCTGCTGTTATTTAGATTAGTTGCATAATATTCTCAAATTTCAATAATGAAAAGTTATATATGTATATAGATTAGGTAAATTGGAGTACAATATACCTACTTATATTTTGGTTTATAATATATTTACTTTTTTATAATAGAAAAATATTTCAATTTTAGTATAATATAATTTTATAGTACAATTTTCCTTATAGAATTGTATTCCTAATTATAGTTATTTTGAAGAATATCCTATATGAAATACAGTAAACATATAATCTCATATAACTGATAAACATGCAAAATATTGAATTGTATTAAAGAATATATACTAGGTAAAATGGTGTTCATATTATATAAATTGGTGTAGGAGGCTAATTGAATGTGTCACAACATATTAGCTGCTATTATAAATAACCCAAAAATAATTAACCAATGAGGACACAATAAGGATACTAACTAACAATTTTGAATTTATATAGCCATTTAGAGAAGTAACTTTTCTGTCCCTGAAGACTATAAAGAAAAGGTTAAAGAACTATTGTCCTATATTGCTCTTAATATTTTAGGTTTTTAATCAAAATATTTTTTATCTAATAATATATTATAATATTAATATAATAATCTCATTATTCTAATAATATTATACATTATATATTTTTTAACTTTAAAAAGATTACTCTGGCAAATTATAATAGGTGGCACAGTTTGACACAAAGGGGTGTGGCCCTCTTGTCCCCCATGTCAGCTATGGGGTTACATGAAATGCATGCTGGCATAGTTTCTTTCTATAAAAATCAAAGTAAATTTTTTATAAGCTTTTGTTACTAAATAAATGGAAGGCATAAGTATAACCTTGAAAATAACTTTAATTAAATGTTCTGTTCAGTTAAACTACATGTTAATAGTTTTTAAAATTTCAGTATTTTGTATTAGATTATATTTTTTTCATTTACTGTTAACAATGATATAATTATATAGTTAACAGCAGATGAAAGAATAGTGATTAATTGATCTGGTAATTGAATTAAAGATGTAATATAAAATATAGATTGTGCACTGGTTTTGTCTATAATCTAATCACTAAAAATAAAATATATTATAAATTAATTAATTATAGTGATGAAAATGTTAATATAAATGCTATCTTTATTTTTTATTAAAAAGGATGGACAAAGTTCAAAAAGAGTTAGATCGGCTAAACAATGTAATTAGTTCTGCAAGAAAATTGATTCCTGACAATGTAAATGGAAAGTCTAAATTTATCCGAAACTGTGAGGCAGAATTTCAGTTCATAAAAAAGGTAAATTGAAACTTATATCAATAAACAGGGTTTTATTTTCTTAAGGCTAAATTCGCTAATCACAAAGTTGATATACCTTTTAAAAATTACTAAATTTAAATAACTTGCTGAAATGTTAATTGATGACCTTTAAGAGAAGACAGACTGCCCATTTTATAAAAATATTCTATTAAAATGTAATGCATAACATATTCATATTAACATAAAAAAATCTTAATCAATTATTATGGAAAGCATTGTAAAAAACTGAATTGTAAAAATACAATTTATTAAAATTTATACCTTTTATAAATATTCATTGGTAACAAATTGGTGAAAACTTTTCTCAGAACACATAATATGCAATTTACAGTTGGATCCCAATAATGTCAACATTGTAAATCGAATTTCGTCAACTAATACCACCCATCTGGAGGCTCTCTTGCAAACTGTTCTGGAACAGTACCCGAAAGGACTCCAGTCACTTCTTCAGAAGTTCAAGTACCACAATTCCAAGACAGGGTTGGAGGAGACAGTAATTGTTGACATTGTCTGTCAGTTAAACGATGGTTCTGGACCAACTGGGATGGTGTGGGCCAAAGTTATAGCCAGAAATCCACAGGCTTTGCACAATATTTGGAGGGGTGAGTACCTACACTTTTTATCCATTCAAAAATAGCCAATATTACATAAAAAAATACTGTCCACAATATGTAAAATTATGAGCTTTTATGTAAATGTATTTTTAAATGGATGATAAAAATTGGTAATATTTTGGCATATGTCTCAATGTTTTGCTTTAAATTAAAATGTATTACAGATTAAAGATTCTATTAGATTTGAATTCCAATGTTATTTATAATTCTATTTGTCTAAGAATATGATGGTGCTACATCGGTAAAATTAAATAAAAGTACCTTTATAATCGCATTAACAAACACATCTTTTAAACAGTCTGCAATTTTTCTCCGATATTATATTATGTACATGATATAATAAATTATTATTCATCATTTTCTATTACTATTCTTAGTCGTAATGTGATGTAATCTAATATTTTTAAAAAAGTTTTCAAATTAAATTTAGTACTAACTATATAAAAGTATACACCACAATTACAATAATTGTCGTGTTTGTATACTTGTGTAATAATTTGCCAATCATTCTAGTCACAAATGGCTGAAACTCTATACTTAATTGCATTGTTTGTAAAACTATATCTGCATCTAGATTTATTTTAAACTATTAATTTTACCATAATATTTAATAGAATTTTTAAAGTTTGAAATACAGTTGATGCCGCAGGCATTAGTTGTGGTTTAAATGAATGTTTTTATTTCATCAGGATTGTGTAATAAGACATCCTTTTCTATTTTTGGATATTTCCAATATCACGTGAATTTGCGGAACATCTCTCTCGCTGTGAAACTAGGCTATACTGTATTTATTTTAATAGCAATGTATTAAAAGGATATGTTCATTATTTTAGATGACTAAATTCAATCTATAGTCTGCTGAAATTTAATAGTAACTAAAACATTGTCTTTCAGGATTTTCTGAGTCAAAAGCGACTTCCTTGACTGAACATGCTCGACAGTACTTGAATTGTGCCCGTCAACACCCCAAAAACTTCCTACACCCAGAAGTCCGATTCCACCTGGTACGAGGAATAACATTCCCTCTTCACCGGAGACTTGGACATTTGGGTGTGAAGGTAGATCCTGATACTGTACCAACAGAAGCAAATGATGAAGAAAGTGACTACAACGATAGTGAGGATGAAGAATTAGATTCTGATTATGGCTCTTTAAGGTAGGGGACTGTAGGTTTAAATTATGTGCATAAATTATTATGGCCGTCGAGAGAAAAAAGAAAACAACACGAATAACATAAAACACTTTTTGAAAAGTGAATAACGTTTTTGTCTCTGTTGGCGACGAGGACGGTATTCGTCGGGTAACGCAATCCGTCGCCAACATCTCTACGCTGCCATCAATTACCTTTTTATTACGGACTTATGGTAGAGACAAGTTAACTCACCAAACGGTTATACATATAGTAGTATCCTTATTGGTCAATTATTTTCGCGTCATTTATAATAGCAGCTAATATGTGTGACACATTCAGTTAGTACTCTATTTGACCCATAGGCCATACTTGAATATACTGTAATTCAATATTTTGTATGTTTATCAGTTCTTCAATTCTTCAAAATTATTATAGCTAGGTATACAATTATATAGGTAAAATTGAAATATCTTTCAAATAATTATTAGGTATACGTTTGCTATTTATTGGAATTTGTATTCTCTGCTAAATAGACAATTTTATTAACAATTATTTATTTGTAGCGAAGGCTCTTATAATTTATATAATAGTATACAAATATTATATTATGTATACATGTATATTTATATTTAAAAAAATCTAAATTGAAATACAAGCATATATATATAGGACAGATGTAGGACTCAAATTTACCTATCTCTATATTTTATAAAGTTTCGTTATTGACATTTGAGAATATTGCGCAACTAATCTAAATAACAGCTGCATTTCTAGCTGTTTTGTGTTTATTTATACATAATTGGGATTGTCAATTCAGTGTCACAGACTGTCGATCTTCACGAACAATATTTTGAAAGTCTTAAACGTAAAATTTTGTATAAAAAAACGATGCCTTCGCATTACTATAGGGTGTTGTTGGAAGAGCTCCGACGCGTGAAGGGATAAGTATATAAGAGATATTCTGGATTTTGAATATCTATAAAAGATGGAAACTTACTTCAACGTGTACAAACCAAATTTATTCAATACATCTTCTTTTGTGTTAAAACGATAATCTTTTACTGTTTTTGAGACAATTATGTTACTTCTTGTGATGAAGGTTTTCCAACACAGCTTCTCTTTTCTTCTCTGGTGTTTGCTTGATAATATTGTGGTTCACCTTTCTTCTATAAAACAATCTTGATGTTTGACCCGCTGCCTTCACATTCTCTCCCTCTTATAGTCCTCCATTAGTTACTCCTCCCGAATCTCCACCTTGCTCCTTGGGCTCACCACAACTCCCTATTAACCTGGATGTGACCACCTTGATGGTCCTCGTGTCAGAACTGTGTTACTCCGGGCCCCCCCCTAAAGGTCAGGTATTTAAAGACCCCTCTCACCAACTCATGGCCAAAGAAGAAGGTGTACAGTCTGCTCTCGATCTTCTACACTCCAGAATGAAGGGTGAGACTGAATCTCCACAATTAAATTTCTTCTCTATTGTCTAATTTGCAATCCTCCAGTATTCTGTTCATACAAACTTATTTTAAATTGCGTCGTATACCTATCTACCAGGTGTCGATAGCTTCTCTCTTTTATTTTAGTATTATTTAATTAGGGACTTCTTAAATATCGGTATAAAGTTTGCCTTCCGTCTTCTGTTTAATTGTTTAATTCTACCAAAGCAATAATATGTCAGTAGATAGATGTATAAATAAAATTAAAATTATTATCGTTTCAGATATTTGAAACTGCTATAAATAAGAGTACATACTATTATTGATTGTAACATGAATAACATGTAACTTCCTTTATAATAATAGCTATCATTAAACCCACTGTGATGACGTCACAGATTATTTCGAGGTCCCACAATTTTTATGTAATTGAAATACAGTGGTAGTCGAATTTATGAAATATTCTGAGGAGACATCGTGTCCATATTTCCTATATTTAAGGCTATCGTGCTGTGGTTTGTAAAACAGCCTGGAAGGAATTCGAAACAATTGTAAACACTGTGGGCGGAGAGAAGGAGCAGGAGAGAAGCCGGCTCCTCCTATCGACAGAGAATGTGACCTTGGTGCCAGATGAGGTGTCGAGCAGGGCCAACAGTCTCAAACCTTCGGCCAAAGTACGCGAGAAAAACATCGTGAGTCGTTGAAATATTGTTGATTTGATATTACCCCATACTAGGAATATATATTGGTAAACTAACCACAGAACAATCCGAAGCTTACTTTATTTACATGTATTCAGTTCTAATTATGGTATAGATTTTAAAATAATTATGACACTCGTGGGGCATAATATATACAGGGTCGCTCCGATCTTGAAATGCTTTGCATTGTTGAGGGTCAATGGTGCGAATCCTGAATTCATCTATATTTTCTTTCTAGGTTTTTCGTTTTTCATAATTTGGTATTAAGTTTACTTACTATAAAGACACTGTTTTTTTATATAACCGGATTGTTCGTTGTATATAAGCAAGGTTTATGTAATCACTCACTCAAATGTATTTATAGACACATAACTTACCGTGACTTATTAATTTGTTTCTTATAAGCAAGTTTAAAAGTTTTGATTCCTCTAAGCTTTCATTCTGGATTCGAGTCAAACTATTTTGGTCCTATTTTTATATTTAGAGTTAAATCGATGCTTCAGTATAAAAGTAATATTTTCATATTTCTTAACAGATTGTTTTTGGAACAGGGGACCATCTACAAGCAATTACTTTAACAGCAAACAATGGATTCGTACGTGCCGCATCGAATCAGGTTAGTTATGTTTTGTATTCAAATCTATTTATGATAATCTTTATAGATCTTGAAATAAGTCATAAAAGTTGTTTTTGACAAAATTGGTTTAATAATATTTAGGTATTATGAAAATATCCCATTATGAATATAAATCTTTATTAATTACAATAAAACACACTAGTATTTCAATGAATTATTTTTATTGCTATTACTCTTGCCAATTCACTTAACTTTAGAATTTGGACTTTGCCGTCTTCATCCATCCATCGAGAGCTCTTACTGAGCGAGCGGTCATTCTACCAGCTACCCCCTGTTCAGTGATTTAAGAAGAAATGTAAATTGGGACGAATAAATAAACTTTAATTTTATAATTTCAAGCATAATGCTATTGATTTTATTAATATATACTATATGAAATAGATAACACAATATTATTTATAAGTTTCAAAAATATACTTAATACTGTAGATAGGAAAAAAAATACTTACTAAAATGCTTATCGAGCAAGTTTCTCAATAACATCATTGTAGTTTTATTTTTCATGTTAATGATTATGTTTCCGTTAATAAGGAGAAGACCGGAAATCGGGATTTGGTTGGTTGATCAGTCTCAATATTATTGATTAAAATGGATTGAAACTCTTGGGTTAGGTTTAATTTATCATGCGATTATTTCACCTCTTCAGCTGATTATGTTTTATCTTTGGAGAAACAAAACGTGTCTGCTAAATTCAAATCCATTGGCTAGAAGAATCTAGTGTTTTCATCAGCTCACCAATCTTTTAATGAAGTTCTTAAGATGCTCAGCAATTACAAGCGATCAATCCTTAATGCGATTCATTACCAAATTAAGATATAACTGGCATTCTGATTTACTGATTTTCTGATTTTCATTAATAAATCATTTTTTAGCTTGTATAGACTTCACAATTTTTGTAATAATTTTTAGAAATTGTCAATGTATATATAACATATTTCTCTTTCATTTTCTATTAAATATATTCTTATTGTTAAAATAATTTCAATGTTGACTTTTGAAATCGTACATAAAAACATTTTTTTTAAATTATTTTATTTAAAAATTAAAATTATTTAATTTAAAAAGCTCAATGGAAGCAAGGTTTATTCATTGTTGGGGACCATGCATATAGTACGTTCAGATTATGACTTCAATGTACTCACCTGTACACTTTTTATCTACCCGCTTAGCAGAATTCACAGTTGAAATTTAATTTATTCTATATGCTCTATGTACAGTAACAAAGTAGTGTTGGTGTAGACACTATATATCATTGTAAAAGTATGAGGTATATTATAATGATTTTCCAATGCTAAAAATTAGGCTGTTTTTGAAAAGTATACTGTATAGTCAAAATAAGCAAAGTATGTTTTTGACTCTTCGCAACTGACCAATGACATTTCAATGTAAATCTAAATAATATGGCCCAAATTTATAGCAACAACGTACGACGTTGGTTGTATTTGTCAGATTGAAAAAAAAACGTTCGTATAATTATAACAAAATAGCCTGACTTGCTTATTTCCAGAAAGTCTAATAAACAAATGTTTTGTCAGATATGAACTATCAGTAATGAATGAACATTGTTAACAGAATGAAGTCAGTTTTATTAGATATTATGTCAATATTTGTTAAAATTTACAAGCACTAATCAATGATTAATTGAAAAAGCGGGCTAATGTAGAAAACGCGGCATTAATGATTAGTAGACAAATTTTACTAAAAATTGACATTGATTTTTCAGGCAAGTAGATTGAAATAAATAGGAAAACAATTTTAACTCAATACTAATACATTGATTTTTCAGGCAAATTATTTGTTTACGTAACGCGCCGCCCCTCAAATTAGTTGCCTTCAAAATCAATGTAAAGTAATATGCAATATTTTATTTACTAGCTAGGTAGCCCTACTGGTAAAAAATTCTCACAGAAATATTTTTTATGAGAGCCTAAATACACTTTTAGACCTCTAACCCCCTCCATGCACCTGTACGTTTTTCATCTATCCCACCCTTGCCTTCGTACATACTTTATGGATGGTCCCCTGGGCAATTATAACGAGCAAAAATGATAATATAAATTATTTGATTCACATCAGTTAAAAAGGAATCCATAGAATTAGAGCTATCCATATAATGTTAGATGATAATCAAATGACAATCAGCCCCGTTTACTCTTAGCATGGAATACTACGATAAATAAATTGTTGCAGCTTGTCTACAGATTATAATTAAACCAACTAAACTTCAAAAAGAACAAACGCGTGTTCTCAAAATACCCATGAATTTATTTGAAATGTAACAACAAAATCAATAAATAAAAATAGTAACCTAATAAATATGTACACGGCAATGGAAACATGTGTAAAATAAAAATGGAGTGTTATATAATAAGAATTCTTGAGGCACAGTAAAATAGTATGAAAATAAGCATATAACTTGTTTGTACAAAATGTGCAAATAACCGTATAACAACAGGAAATTTAAATAGAATTTTAATAATAGAATCATACAACATATTCGATGCCGTACGTTACACTCTGATTATCAATAATGCCAACATTTTGACAATTATAATCACAATACTAGTACAAACTAATGTGTTACAGAAGTTTTGAGAAAACAACAAAATTGAAGGAATTTTAAAATTGAAAGTTGTCATTAAGAAAGTGGCACCAATAAATTTGAAAAGTTTAAATGCTGTCAATTAAACGGTGTTTTTAATTATTGCAGGTATTCTAAATATTCTATTAAACGTGTTTGATTACGAACTTAATTGGTATAAACATTTCCTTAGTGCATACACATGAAAGTCACACAGGAAAGTTTTTGTACATGTTGATAGATAAAAATGATATTTATGTAGCTCTATATTATTAGTCAATATATTGAAAAATAATAATTTGAGTTGTGTATATTTTGAAAATGCTAACCCGTTTCATTTTTTTAAATGGTAAAAAATTTGACACAATATTACGAAATATAGATATTTTCGTATCACAGGATTACTTAGCTATAATGTACTTACTAGCTAAACCAAATCTTTAGCTCACGAAACAATGTTTGATATGAACAGATTTAATAAAACTTCTTCTTGTCAAACAAAATTATCTTCTTCGTGACATATAGTCTTATCATTTTTTTGACATACATTATTATCTTCTTTATGACTCACTTTTTTATCTTCGTGACATACAGTCATATCTTCTTCGAGACACACAGTTTTACCTTCTTCGTGACACACAGTCATATCTTCTTCGTAACACACATTTTTATCTTCTTCGTGACTCACAGTTTTATCTTCTTCGTGACACACAGTTTCATCTTCTTCATGACACACAGTTTCATCTTCTTCGTGACCCTCAGTTTTATCTTCTTCGTGACACACAGTTTTATCTTCTTCGTGACCAACAGTTTTATCTTTTTCGTGACCAACAGTTTTATCTTCTTCGTGACACACAGTCATATCTTCTTCGTAACACACAGTTTTATCTTCTTCGTGACACACAGTTTTATCTTCTTCGTGACTCACAATTTTATCTTCTTCGTGACACACAGTTTCATCTTCTTCATGACACACAGTTTCATCTTCTTCGTGACCCTCAGTATCTTCTTCGTGACACACAGTTTTATCTTCTTTTTGATACTGCATTTTATCCTCGTTTTCCAAACCCCCTAACAAAAGATTTTGAGAGATATTTTCTGTCTTCTGTATGTAGACTTCACAGTTACTATTACAACTAAAATAACCTTTCTTTTGTGTTGTTCCATCATCGGACACGGAAAATTCTGAGATAGTTGGCTCATCTAATTCCCGAATAACATCAGCAAGCATTATCTGACTTGAGCTAGACTGTCGAGAATGACTAGTTCCAGTCAGTGTTATCGACCGGCAAGGATTTTCGTGCAGATCAATATCCTGTAATGTGGATCAAAATAAGAAATCGTAATGTATCCATTATATGTATTACAAACAACAGTACATGCTAAAAAACCTGAATATTTAGTATATCATTTAAAGATAATAATACTAAATGTGTAGAGCTATGTAACTAAAATGTAGAAAATAAAAATTAACTAAAATATTATCTGACAGGTAGGTAAACATAATAAATAACCAGTATAGTATAGTAACTAACCAGCAGAGTGGTGTGGTAAGTAACTAACCAGTAATGTGTGGTAACCAACCAGTAGTGCGTGGTAACCAACCAGTAGAGTGTGGTAACTAACCAGTAGTGTGGTAACTAACCAGTAGTGTGATAACTAACCAGCAGAGTGTGGTAGCTAACCAGTAGTTTGGTAACTAACCAGTAGAGTGTGGTAACCAACAAACAGAGTGTGGTAACTAATCAGTAGTTTGGTAACTAACCAGTAGAGTGTGGTAACAAACCAGCAGAGTGTGGTAACTAACCAACAGAGTGTGGTAACTAACCATCAGAGTGTGTTAATTAACCAGTAGTGTGGTAACTAACCAGTAGTGTGTTAACTAACCAGCAGAGTGTGGTAACTAACCAGCAGAGTGTGTTAACCAACCAGTAGTGTGGTAACTAACCAGTAGAGTGTGGTAACTAACCAGTAGAGTGGTAACTAACCAGTAGAGGTTGGTAACTAACAGGAAGAGTGTGGTAACTTACTAAAAAGTGACAATAAAAGGTATAAAATTAGTTAAAAATTAATAAAATTAAAAAATGTCCATGGAATAATATTTTACAAATAAAAAAAATATATAAACAAATGTAATCAATCACCTTTTCAGAATCAACTCTATTATCCAATATATTATGTATAGTTGAAGATATCCTATTTGGTTCGCATGGAATTGAAGGCTAAAAATAAAAATAATGGAATTCAATAATATCACAAATCGTTTAAGAAAGAATCATGATTTTTACCTTAAAAACGGGTGCATTGACAGACAGCGTTGAGGAATCAATAAGATCAGACGATTCAGATAAATTGCTCATTACTGATGGATTACGAGAATGACCGGGAGTTCCGGTAGCGGAGCTGTTGTCATTGGATACGAACCGACGAACCTGACCAGCAGAAATAAAAAAGGAACTTTTGATGTTTCAATAAGAAGAAATTGTACTCTATAAAAGTGAAGGAGACAACACACGACGTATTTCAAAAATATCGGCAGTCACCTACCCGATTTCCACCGGGCATTATCATGGCAGTGACATCGCCAAGGTCTGACAGCGGCTCGGAGATGTTACTGAAGGCGGAGAGGTTGCGTGTGTGGCCGAGGTTGCTTGCCCCGGTCATACTCTCATTGTTCATGAGACGTCGCACCTGTCCCAAATAACCATTTAAAGATATGTTACAATACAATTCAAAACTTCTGTCATAGCTGTGTCATGGCTACAAATCATGACTTTATAATTATGTTAATGTTAAAAGAAAGTCAAAAGAAATATATTATTTATTTACACAAATCCAAATGTAAGGAGTAATCAGAACTGAATTAAGTAAACCGAGTAATAAAATATAATACAAGGTTTTGTTTTACGCTCCAAGCGACGATTCGCTTTTACTCAAACCATCATCAGACAAAATACAAAAATATAAATAAAATATATTAATAAAATTATAGTACAGAGAGCAAAAGAATACCGCAATTTATTTATAGCAATGATAGTTTTATGAATTCAGGTCCGGATTCCTTTTCCAACCAGAATTACTTCCTTGACTATCCTTTACTAATTGCGAAACGTCGAATGGGATATTCACTCTTTGTTCTCAATTTTATTATTAAATCGTGTGACAATAATTTGTTATTTAAATAACTAAAATAATTATTAAAAAACAAAAAACGTTCTTATCAAAACGTCGATTATGATATTCTTTGTTATCGAAATGTATCCAAAATTGCGAAATATTTGTAAAATCAGCGATTTCAAAATAGTTCTAAAGGTTTCTCCAAAATAAACTTCATTTTTATACATATTTTTTAACATAAAAAAAAGAAATCTAGGTTGAAGAAGAACCTTTTGAACAATACGAAGTATTTATTTTAAATTATTTGAATATGTAAAATGAAAAATCTTGCTTAACCCCAATTAATCTGGGAACTCCATAGAAAAGGCAACGCAAAGGAGCTGATAATTGGTGAAACTATCGATACAGTAGTAAGGACGGCGAGTATTTGAGACATCAATGCGTATCTTATTTACCTCTTCATATTGACGCCTTCCATCCTCCACTAATCCAAGAAGACGACTCACACTTTTCTCCACTCCGTCATAATTGATCACCCCGATCATGCTCACTGGAACCGGCTTGTGACAGAGCTTTCCCAGAGCGCGGCGTGCCAGAGCAAACACGTAGGGAACACTGTTCTGCCGACAGGAGTCCAGTGTGTTGCGAACTGCATCATCGAGTCCTCCTGAGGAAGGTGACGGGAAGAGGGATCGATGTTTGGAGTGTAAAGTGATTGGCGATTAAATTGGTCAAGCTCTAACCAGAAAACGTTTTTATGAAGGTAATATGCACATTAAAAATCGATAAAATATAGAAAACGTGTTTTAATCATTTTTAATACATTCAAATATCTGTAGATATACTTTTTGTTTCCTGAAACAGATTTCTTATGCCTATACGAAATAGAAATTTTGTCTTAAGAAATAGATATATAAAATACTCTAGTAGTACAATTTGCTTGTGAATAATCTTTAGTTGGATAACATTTCCCAACAATCCAATTAAAATATGATCCGTGACTGATGATATGAATAATCAAATAAATCACTAAGCATAGAGTCTTTGTTTTGACTACGTCGATAATTAGTTGAGCCTCATTCTAACTAGTATGAATAGACGGATCAATTCTGTGATGGAGGTTATTTGCAATTATTTAACTTAACATAGTAACTTAATTAAAGGACTTGAAATTAGTACCAGTGTGACGAACACGTACATCAGATTGGACAAAGAACCAGTAAGAACACAACTTGATTAAACCTACTCAATCAAGCGGAACCGCAGAACAAATAAAAGCACAACAATATCAGTATTATCGATTTCTCCTTCTTCACACACCGATGGCAAAATCGCCAATAGTGGTCGCAGTGATTGTCCTCATCACTGTTTCCCAGATCATAGGTCTCGGCCTTATTTTCGCGGGGAGTTGGGCTCTAATAGATGACTCCACCAACCTCTACACCGGCCGTCGTCTCTCAGAAAAACAAGGCTACTACTTGGCAGGCCTCCACATCACCTACGTCACCCCAGTGGTGTTTGGAGGGCTCACATTCCTCCACACGATCCTGCTATGCGGCACGCTGATGGCCAAAGATGCCTTTCGACGTGTCATGATGGGACTGATCAGTGTTCTGCTCTTCACAAACTTCCTCCAAGTGCCGCTGGCTCTCATACCGGTGGGGATGATGGCTGACACCCAAACCAACTTTAAGGAGTCCCTTCGTAGCTCCATGAAAACCACATACCGCGGACTACCCTACAGCTACTTGGAGAAGAACAACTATTCACTCATGTGGGATGAGCTCATGTTCCGGCAGAACTGTTGCGGTATGAACGGAGTGAGTGACTTCATCTCCAACTACAACCTGTATTCGTCGACCTGGTATCTCACTTATCGGGTCTACACTCTATCCAACGGCAGCACATACACCGAGAACGGAGTCAAACTGCCGCTAGCTTGCTGTCTCCTCAAGGAAAGCAGTTCCCTGCGAACAACCAAAACCTGGCACACGGCACAGACACAGATCCTTTCCGAAACTTGTCCCATCGACAATCTCTTCAGCCATCGCGACTCCGGGTGTTATGCCACGCTCAAGGAGAGCCTGGTCAACTACAGCTACTCCATATTCGCGGTGCTGATAGCGCTGTCCATTCTCCAGCTTTCTACAGTGGGGGTGGCGGCCTGTAGCCTCAGACCTGATGCCGAGCCAGATGCCTCTGGAGCGGCTCATACAAACACAAAGAGGCAGATTCAGCCCGCCCCCAGTTACTCCAATGATCCACCTCCACAGCAGAACAATTACGGTAACAACTATAACAACAGGGAGGCGCCCTACAATCCCTGGCAGAGCGCAGCGCAGAGGTCCCGGGACACCGCCCAGCAACCACGATTGGAAGAACCCATGAGGGAGTACGCCATGCAGCAACTACCCAACAATAAAGTTATCACCGGAACTAGAAACTTACACGTCAAATATTGATGGAATAAAACTGTGCCCAATCGGAAATCAAAACTTCTGTGAGTCTCAGAACAAATTTAGAATGAACAATTGCCACATTGTAAAAAGTATGTTTTCAAAACATTGTATACTTATTTTATTAATAATAACTTTCAAAATTTATTAGAGACAATTTTATAACATTTTACATTTTACAACGTATAATACGTATATAATATAACGATTGATGTATATATTACATGCATAATAATATTAATACTTTCATTATATATACACATGATTTAAAACAAAAAATAGTTTTGTATGCATATTGGGACGCTTAGATCGATCAATATAATACACTGATCTGAAAACACTACCAACATTCTGTTATGTTCTTCACCAAACTATGTTTAAAAGATTGTTGGTCAAGTAAATATGAAATATTAGTTAACTATAATAATTAAATATTCTTAGCTGTTCATATTGGAATATTTTTTAGTAAATATAATATTTAACAATAATTGGGATATTTACAAACTATCGCAACTATAGATAGGAAAGTATGAAGTGTAGATATGGATATTATAGATAGTGAAATATGGTGGTGACATCATCACAATAATATGTTGAGAATATTCCAATCGATCATAATAATTGTTTAATTAGAAAGAGCAAAGCGAAAACTTTATCATAATATATTGATAAAAAATGTAACCCTACTATTTAGAATAAATAATTTATAATTAACTCTTGAAAATTCGATCACAATGATTTAAAACATAAAGAAATAATTCAATAGAGTTAGCATAATATATTAATATAATCGCTTAGATTTTACACCGAAAAATCGGAAATGAAAATTGTAAGCCCGCCAACCTTGTAGAACTGATTTGTCAATATCGGGTGAGAGGATCACCAAACAGATTCGTCTAAGCCTAAGAAACTTTCCAACCTCACGGAAGCCAAACACCATTCGACGTTTGAGTTTGGCCTTGGCTGGGTCTCGTTTGTACAATCGGTCCTGAAGTGTGTATAGAGGTATAAGGGCTTTAATCATTTCAATGTTACAGTATTCACATCACAGCAATGCAACATGTTAATGCAACTTGTTAATATTATTAATGAAATAATATTTAGATAAAAACAATATAGAGACAGAATTTGGTGTATATTGTTTGTATAGAATGATAATTAAAGATAATATCGTAAACTGCTTTGAATTTGCACACAAAACTTAAATGAAGACAAAACTGAGACAGTCACCTGGAATCTAACAAGGTCGTTTAGAATTTCTGTCACACATTCGTTGACCGCTGACGTCACCATTTGATTGCAATAACTGAAAATGTTGTATGTGAAGAGGAGATACAGTTGAATGTGTTGAGATTTTTCATTAAGAGAGTAGTAATACAATATAAATAAAGAAGATCATAGAGACAGAACTAAATGTTTTCTAGAAAGGAAATGTCAGAGCTTTCTTGAATTCTTTCCATGATATCTTAAAGAAGAACATTTAATTAATATATTATATATTAGACAGAACGATTATTCACGGAATCTGATGGCGCATATTTCAAGGTAACTTCCGAAAAATTATAATTATAACGTGAAATATTGAAAAGGGATTAGACAATACGGTCAGAAACAATCTTATCGAAGAAAGCACTTTCAGTCAATATATCGTTGTTACAAATTTGTATTCATACTAATTTGGCCGACTTTTTAAAAGATCGAGCAGATAGTTTTTATTGGAAAATTGAATAACTTAAAATTAGAAACACCTGTTTTAAAACTACTTTAAACGAATCTAATTAATAAATATAGTTTTGTTGTGATCACACTAAACAGATTATATAATTGAGGTTCATTGTCTTCCATCACTTGACTTCATAAGTATAACTGGTACCAGGTGTTTAACCTTTTGGAAGGTGTCAAACCAATTATTTTCGGACAATTCAAACAGAAAATATTCAGCGTTAATATAAGTTACAGAAGTCAGCGTCAAAAATAGAACAATATGTCATATGCTGTGTTCAACTTTCTTTGTTTATAATGGTTGCTATACCTACGTGAGAAACAATGCAGCTAACCCAATTAATTGTGAAGTAGATATTAGAGAGAGATGACGTTCACTCCAAATAAAATTTAAGTAGCTTTTTTGTGAATAGCTGTAATTACGCAGTATAGCTGTTGTGCACAGCGTTAATAAGTGTAAATGTAAAGCAATGATGGAAGAACTATAGACATTAAAATATTGAAAAAAGATAATTTAATCATGAGTTATTTGTTCTAAGCATAAAAACATTATTATCATCACATAAATAAAAAACCTTACAATAAAACTTTAGAAAACTTTATAATAATATTAAAACCAATCATTTGGATGGAATTCTCACTCTCTAAATCGTCTACTGTGAAGTTGCTGGTGAGGACTTTTAGTTTTGGCTTCCTCTAAAAATATAAAATTAATTCAATATTAAATGCAATACAGAAATATTATAAACCAGTGGCACAAAGTAAAACTAACCTGCCGTCACTAGCTTTAGAGAGTTAATTGCACTATCATTGAGAGGCACCGTATCAACTGGAGGTTGTTTCATCACCAGTTCAGTTTCTGACTGACTATCGTCACAGTTTGAATCTGTGACGTGCTCCTCACCTGTTGTGGCGCCAATATCGGTCAATACATCGACTTCTACGTTCTGGAAATGTTTTGATCGTGTTAATGATGATCAATAAAAGTAATTTACCGTATTATCATGTTGTTTTGGACTTACCTGGCTATTGTCTATAATATTCTTGGATGCTTCCGGAGTCTAAATGAAAACAATTTGATCGTACTACAGTGAATATCACTATTATTACTCATACTACTTATAAGTAGTAAATACGAAATGTAGCAATTACCAATTATGCAAATAAGACGTGGATAACCTTTTGCAAATTAATATAAATTACAATTAATGAGTTCAAAGGCCTTAAATTGTAACAAAAGAAGTCGGAATATAATTGTCTACCTACTATTCTTCAGCTGTGAATAATTTATTAATTTCAGTAATACTAAGCATATAGGAATATTGAAAACGACTCATTTATCCATTGTTGTATACCGTGAAAATATTTATCTGAGGTTATCGATCAAAAAAATATTCTATGCCGAGGGATCATTAATAACACCAAGACAAACGTTTCAATAATTAGTTTTTTGAGAGTCTGTGGTACCAGGAAAAGCAACCCAGGTTATACATGATTTAAAAGGTTTTGAACTAAGGATATCATAAATGTATGATAACCGTTAAAGAGTTATGAAAAAGAACTATCATTTCAATACATTTTTGATGCATAATAATGTGTAATGTAGCCAATCGCTTATCTATTGAATCTCAGAACTTACTTGTTGAATTAGTAGCAATAAAGAAACCTTGTAATTACAAAGTAGGTCTATTTTTAATAAGAAAGTAAAAATAAACAAAATTTGTTTTCGGAAATGGATCGAAGAAAATCAATCAGGGAATCCTGAGACGTTGGATGCAGACGTTGAACAACTTAGTCAAGACCTCCATCAAGAGTCACTGAAAAGAATCCTGGGTGGTGAAATGGTACTTCTTACTACATGGAAGAAGATCCCTATCGCAGTACTGATTGTTTTACAGTGACATGGTCGAATTATTGCTGTCAACTATCAGAGCAGCACGTCAAGGGAACTGGGAGCGTCATCTGGCGGTAATATCTGGAATGATTCCGGCGTTTTGAGTATAACAAGGTGAATTACGCTCGTCAACATCCAGATGCATACGTATTCTTGAAGAGAGGTGAAATAGTGTTCAGAGAGGAGAAACCAATACATTTGGGTGTATTCTAGTTGATCCGAAGATGGAGGAATTTGTAAATAGGGACACCCAAAATACCAAGGGATCCAGACTCAATGGTAGTGTTGTGAAGCGGAACGCATCTAAACATTCAGACCTTCAACCCAGCCGAATCAATAAAGAATGTGAATGACGTGTGTGTACACTCTTTTGGAAAGTAAATGGGTGAATCCCTTTGACCTATCGCAAGATCTCGTGAACATTACCGACCAGCAGCATTTGGGAGTCTGACAACTTACTGACAACTACTCTGTACAAAGGGTTATCATGCAATAAAATAATCCTTGTATAACTTTGGTTGCTAAAAACTGGTACCAATGAGTCCAAATATGCTGATTGGCAGAAGTACAAATAAAATTAAGGTATAATATGACTTATATATTATTAAGTACAAATAAAGTAGACAATATAAATATAACATTAAAATGATACATATCTTAAAATATACGCATAATAGGAGACGTATAGAAATCGAAGTTCTACTTGATATTATAAAACAATTGTAAATGCACATACAATAAACAAAATCAAAATTCGACTACAAAAGTTACAATTTTGGACATTTTCGGTACAACAACAATTTAAAAACGATTTACCAACGAGGGATCCATTGGAACGACGTTGGTCTGTTTCTCCAACTCCAGAAGACGTATACGACGTCTCTCTTCGCGGTCAGCAAGGATCGCCTTCCTCAGAATAGAGGGCTTCTTCTTCTTGGGTGTGGCGCGTTCCTTGCCACGTCGCTGCTGTGGTGCCCTAGAGTCCAGGGGGTTGGTGCTGCGGTTGTCCTGTAAGCGGGTTATAATGGGGGTGTAAGTTGCTGTGTTGTCCCCTTCTAATGTACAACTGTTGTGTTAGTTTGTTTTAGAGACAGAAACCAACGAGAAATCAGGCGAAACATTTCTTGATATGACAACATTTTGTTAGGTTTTTTAAAATATTACGAATGACAACAAAGTCAAAAATTAACTTAAAGAAATAAAGAAAATCAATAAAATATTATAAGTAATTATGTCTTGTTTATAATAAAACAATCTGGATAAAATTATATATTCATCTCAAAGTAAACACACACCAAATTTTATAAAGAGATATTTATTGCAAGACCTTATTGATTGTAATCTTAACGTCATCACCACTTTCGTCGTCTGGATTGTGAGTTACGGTGGAAAATTGCCGATCAGTTGCCAGGCCCATTGTTAATAGAGGGATCTGTTTGACCTTGTGGCCACCATGACGTCCCTTAGAGGGATGTGCTGGTGAAGCTGTGAGTTTTGGCGATTTCTCATTGGACACTGGTAGCTTAACCAATGACGACTCTAGAAATAACAATAAAGGCTTGCTACAAAATCTGCACAAAATCTGCACAAAGAAATAGAAATAACAATTTAAAACATGTTGTGATACTCCAATATAAAATCAATGAATCTAGGGCAGTAAATCCATAGACAATTTCGAATATAAAATCAATGAATCCAGGGCAGTAAATCCATAGACAATTTCAAATATAAAATCAATGAATCTAGGGCAGTAAATCCATAGACAATTTCAAATATAAAATCAATGAATCTATGGTAGTAAATCCA
>JAUZNC010011873.1:0-30198 GCA_034780395.1 Vannuccia rotundouncinata | reverse complement strand
CATGACATTGAATTTTATTACAGTTTTGGAAGATTCTGAAAAACGATCCATTTGACCTCAAAAAATATGGAAAATACGGGAAAAAAACCATGCCTGAAAATAAAAATATATATAATCAAAGTAGTTTTTTATGCAAAATAATATATTATAGGATATATATACATTCAGTTATATGCATTCTAAGTAATAAAACCTTAAAATTTTAGAGGCTACTAAAATAGCTACTGACTGGATAGCATGGTACACAGGAGAATGAACTCTGGTAAATTTTGCTCCCCAATCAAAAAATGCTGCCACTGGCTTAGAATATTGTATAATTAGAAAATTCTATTACTATTTTAAATTTCCACAATGAGAATCAATAATCATTTAAAAACTCAATACCTACATGTATATTAATATATTAAATGAGTAGGTAACACAGTAAAATACAATCACTTCAGATTTAAATATGGCTCAAATGGAACAACCAGGCATGTTATCTTATCCTCAGTTTGGTACATTATTGCATTCTGTATGTGTTTATATTCCTTTTGATACAATCATTTTGATATTCTTTCCATTTGAAATTTGGTGGATTTTAGAACAGATTATTTTTATAACTGTTTTAATTGTCTATCTACATCATCTGGGATTTCTTTATCATCCAATTAATTTCTTCATTTTATTTGTTTGTTGTCTATGTTAAAGCAGGATCATCTACACTGGAAAATTCTTCTCCTTGTATATTATTGAAATTTAATATAGTAAAGCAAAAGCATGTGTATGTGCATTAAGATAATCTATTTCTATTTAATATTCAATTAATATATATTATATATATGTTTAAATTACATACATTTTATAATAATATAGCATTAATTCATCACTTAATAGTGTAGCATTGATAAATGATTTATTGGGCAACATTGGTTTAAATCAATGATATTCTGTTATATTGCAAAATTCTAAAAGAATCACAAAATATGGAAATATATTAGAAATGTTCAATTTGAACGTCACTTTAAGACCCTATTTTAAAAAAATAACAATAATACAGAATACATTTACCGTGTTCCTTCTGCAATGTTTCTAACATATAACGAAGCGCTTCGATTTCTAGACATATTTAACTTTCTTTAGAGAAGGATAGAATACTAAAAATTTTACTTGCCAACTAAAATGGCGGAAAGCGAAACCACATTTACACAGTAAAAGATATTATGTTTTATTTTTAATCAATGAAAGGTCGCGGAATCCTACTGAATCAGCTTCGCCCCTTTCACAAATGAAGTTAAAATAGAAAAAAATACCTTTTCCGAAAAGTTGTGCAACTTTCACAAATGAAGTACAGACAATATAAAAATTAATTTTCGAAAGTAATATATGATAGTAATATTGACAGTAACATTTTCAATTCTGAATCAACCCTCTATCGTCACATAAAAACTCAAGCTAAAGAACCATTGTCGTACCCTGACGATAGTTAGAAAGACATATCCGCCTTCGATCAAACAGTATACATAAATTGACCTCTACAAGAAAACAGTCATTTTATATACGCTAAACAAAATATCCGAGCCTTCCAAAGATGACGACAGATTCTGTAGTATCCCCCACTGATAAGACTTATAGGGGATAGGAACACGCGTACATAAACCAATTAACTGCCCTATTGTAATATACACTCAGTATATATATATAACACTTAATTTAGCCTGCACATCGTAAATTTTATCGCAATATGTGGCCTCGGCCCAATACAAATGAAAATAATGGAAGTCCTTTTGAAGTTCCAGAAAGTGGAGGAAATAAATCTGGAGCATGTATATATGCGCCTGGATCACATTTTTAGGAAACAAAGATAGTTGCATTGAGAAAGTATAAATTAGAGCTGAGATCGAGGAGAGTAATTATAATTGACTCCGCAGCCGCCAAACGAACAGAGACAATACTCAATTTAATTATGCTTTGGATTATTTCCCCCAAATGTTTGTGTGCTATACTGATAGTTTTTTTGCTGTTTTGCATATCGAAATCACATATATATAGAGGTAGAAAGATCCTTTTCATGAGTACGCCACATTCACAATTGTCAAAAGCAATTCAGTGACTACCGAAAAATTATTAGCATTATTATCATGTGATGTATTAAGTCATAGTACTAAAACTTTTAATGCAGGCAAAATGTAATTAATTTTAATTAAAAGATAAGTGAAAGAGAAGACGAGTCGAAGGTTAAGTATCTGCACTGATTAGGTACTTGTTGGAAAACTTTCAACTTAAATAAAGTAGAATTAAATAATTCCAATAAATGTGTTTAATAACGTTCCTTTTCCTTTCTTAAATAATGCTGATTCTTACTGTATAATTTCTCGGCAAAATAACGACATAATTTAAATACTGAAATATTAACACGAATTCAAGTTCTCTTTGCAAGACTTGAACCAATAACCATTATCAATAATAAATTAAATGTTAACATTAAATCAAAAATTACATATAAGTACTAAAATGTAACAAAAAAGGAGAAAAATCCAACAAACAGAAAAAAAAGGTGATAAAGATTAGAATATTAAAAAATAATTTTATTATGTACAAAAATTACAAAATGTACTACTACATAAGTGTATAATATTAAGTACTACATACAAGGACAAAACATATCGCTATATATTTTTTACATAAATTGACAGAACCAAAACCAAAAGCAACACAATATATAAATATATCACATCAATTATTTCTAATCCTGAATACTGAAAACAAGTGCTAAGTGGAAACTTGCAAATATGAAAATTTTAAATACAAGAAAGTTTTGTGAACCATTAAATAAAATTAATAATTAAATAGGCTAATAAATCACAAACAGAGAATTATAACTTGTATAGAATTTATAATGTTTAATATTAAAAAAGTACATTCTTAAATATAGTGCTGTTTCCTAACGACATGATTTAATACTGAAATAAAAAATATTAACACGAATTCAAGTTCCAATTCACAGTACAGCCTTTAGCTATCTAGGAGGAAGAAGCCCCTGTCAGTCCCTCCCTTATGTCTACCAGCTCAGCCAATTCAGTCTTCATCTCTTGTATAGAGCGAGCCATGTAAGGTCCCAATTTACGCTCGTCCTCCTCGGCTGCTCCACTCGATGAGGCGTACTCCTCTTCAGCGATCGATATGCGGGCACGAAGCGTCGACATTGATTGGTCAATCCGCCGAATCTGAGGGACATAAAAAACCCTTTAAAGTTGGAGTACATTAAAAATGAAATAAAGGATTTAAAGGACTGCTACCAGTTGACTAATTAACATGAAATGCGTCAAATTGGAATAGGATGCATTGTGATGATGCAAAACCGGTTTGCTATATTAATTGTGAAGTTACCTTCTCGGCTAGAACCGGATCCTCTTCCAATGACAGTCGTTCAACCTCCTCCTCACCATCCCCGTCATCTTCCGTTTTCAAGGATAGCTCAAAATCATCCTCACACTGCACAAACTGGCCATGAGTCCGTAGATCATACTCTAAAAAACGGTCATTAAACAATAGATATATAGATTTTTATATTGACAAATTCGAATAGTGGACTTAATATATTTTATTGTACCAGATAACCAGATAAAACCAGATTTATGACAATTGAAAGCTTTCAAATGACTGTTCTCAAGATCATACTAAATGTTGCACAAAATACAATCGTGATTGATGAGTGAATAAGTGAAATTCTAGCAATCACAAACATAAAATTATGTTGAAAATTGTGAAATACCACAGGAAGTTTTTGAAACTACTTATATTTCTTTCTTTAAAATATATTTTTTAAGGAATTTGTAAAGCACAACATTTGATTTTCTTGAAAATGCTGAAGATCAAGGCCATCTCATGGTTTACAAGACGTCCTCAACATTCAAGGCTTTTCAAGATCGGTGCGAACCCCGTAAGCATGTAACTCACCTCTATCAGTGGAGATGTCCCCTTGATCAACAAAAAATTGGCTCTGCAGGTCCAAACCAGCCTCAGCAACTGCCGAATCCAGAACATTGTCAAGATGCTCCATCTTCCCACCCTCGGTCTATATATCCAAACAGGAACAACATATCAATTAGTATTTAATTAAAACACTGTGGAATCATTAAATGTAGATTGCTACCTCGTCATCATCACCCTGTATACCATGATCAATGTTCACTTCATGATGGCGATGGTGCCGATGGTGATGATCCTCTTGGCCCTGATTGACCGAGGATTCCTCCTCAGAGTCGGAGCTCATGTCACCAAAGATTTCGGCCGCTGCGATCGATATGAGGTTGGCAGAGTCTTCTGATAAACGAAACAGTAAGACACAGTAAGGCTCACATTCTAAAGAAATATTCTGGATTAAGTAAGAGAAGGTTTAAAAGATTTTCTAAACAATACCAAAAAGTACAAGTTTTCAATGCGTACCAAACAGATTACATCTGACAATAATGTTATTAGGACATAAAATATTTAAACCAGAAATGGTTTGACTAAATAATTTAAACTGACACGTACGTATACATCTGAACAATCCTCATTTAAAACAAATAAAGCGAATCTTAGGCACAAACAATTAAAAATAAACACACACTTCTTTTATGGTATGATGGAACAAAAAGTAATCAAATTGAACAAATATCAAATTATTGGTTCTACAGAAAAAAAAATGTATAAAAAATTAATAATCATACAAATTTTTACGTCATCCTCAAATAAATAAGTAATTGTCAAAACCAAAAAGCCTGATTTTGTCCAAAGCCATGTTTTACCTGCGCACTATACAGTCTAAATTTAATTAATATATGAAGACTGTTCATAAACAAAATATACACCACAGAAAATTTGGCGGAATAAATAGTATTGAAAATCTAACTGCAATCTATGCGAAATTCAACACCAACGTAACGAAAATGTAACAGTGATAGTAAGGGGTGAACCCACTGATATCCTTGGGACTCGAAACTGAATCTTCTGGTAGTCCAACTGGTTGAACATCACTGTTGTTGGTAGCAGTAACTGTAGGATGTGGATCATCTTCCTTGTCATATACAACAGTGCAGGTGACTTTTGTGGCTTCCAGATCTACTCGAAGCAGCTGTTTGACGTCCTTCTCAATGTCCGGCATGTCCGCGTACTTCACAAGGAGAAGTGACAATAATTTTACAAAACTAATATAAAGTATCTCACATACAGCTAACTCGGTTTTAAAAGCCACTTTATTCTAAATCTATAATCGAGTAATTAGTCAGTGACTAACAGATAATCTATTGAGTGTTTCTTTAAAAGATAATCAATTTTCAATCCAGATTATGTCACAGAAATATTTAGATCCATAAAAATTATGTAAAATCGCAATGAAACATACTGTATAATTTAACTCTCATGGTCACAGCTATCACATTGACAATTATACTACTACGGCTTCCAAGTGAAAATGCTGTAGTATGATCAAGATCAACCAAACAACCGAAACAATAAACTGTCATAATGTTACCTTTTTCTTCATCGTTTTCCTAAATCGTCTCTTACGAACGTTTTTAAGAGGGCGAGTAAGACCATGGTTGTATAGGTACTGCTTCTCCGGAAGAGGGTCATGATTTCTGAAAAAATGTTAACTAACTGTCACTGTATAATTCTTTGTGTAGATTACAAATTAACTAACAATGAACATAATATGTAATTTATTAATTGCTAATTATTTGAAAAACTAAAATAATTCTATAAAAATTATGACCAAGTCAAATCTAAAAGCTTTTGTTGAATTATTACAAGATCGAAATGTCTCACTTTCCAGACTGATCCTTGGCAACAGTGGCGGTGCCAGGCGCGGAAGTGGGGCTCAGCTCGCCCTGACTACAAATCATCATTTGACAAATATCGGCTGCCTTGTAAAACGTTTTTCTGTCTGTGGTTTTGAGAGTCTCAATGATGCAGGGCAGGTCCACAATACGACCTTGGTACACCTGCCCTGCATACCGTACCACACTGTGTCGATGGTCGGGTTTTAATTCCACGCTTAACTTGTCCTGCACAGTACAAGAGGCAACGATTAAAAATAATTCAAAATTTTGTGAAATTATAAAAGTTTTATTGAATAAGGACGTATGAACGAAAAGCACAACATATTTGGCGAATAAATAGATACCATCCACCTGATAATACGAAGACAGAATATCTTTAGGTTGGCTATTTTCAAAATGTTACTACCTTGAGGTTGATAGCTCCTTCAATGTCATGAGTGAGGAGATCTGCAGCTTGACGAGGAAGTCTTAGAACCATGTGTTGTTCTTGATCAATAGTTGGCTCTGGGCCATCGCGACGTTTTAATGTTGTCATACTGAAAGTAAAAAAATAACAAAATGTAGGATTTACTAAACGACGTATCTGCAAAATTACAATCTTTGAAATCAAACTATATACTTCCATGCGTACATATACTTGACAACATTCAGAAGCTACCAAATGACAGTATTCACATAATTGATTTATATAACTATAACAGTTATACTCCAAACCAACCCTCCCTTCACCGACAGACATCCATTTCGGAAGGTTTGACATAATTACATATATAAAGGGGCCAATTTTTGTATCTTGTTCATCATAGCTAGAGGGTGCTGGTTGCGGGACTACAATGCATTATATATACATATGTACTATATGTAGATATTATGAATTGTGGCATATTTAATATTTATGAAAAAGATAGTTGGTAGAAAGCTCAATGAGTAAAACATTTCTATGAAGAAAATAATAAATTTCTATTTTGTCTTAATTTAAGATAAACTGTTATACACATAGTACATAATATAAGCATATTACACAAATTCAACAAAATATACTACTTACATTTTGTGCATATATTATTTGATTTAAGAATACCATTTTTACTATACAACATCTTAATAATACAGTAATTTAATCTTTAATTGAAATTACCCAAAACTAATTTTTTAATGTTTTATATTGAAAATATATATGTTTGTATATATATTATATTATTTGCAATATGGGAATATTATATGAGCGAATTTACAAGCCAAATTTAATCAATACCTATAGTAAAGTATAATATAACCAAATAATGTTCACATTCTCAGGGATTAAAATGACAAAAAATGGAAAATTAGAATGCATAGGCCCACTGGATGAAGGCCAATTGAATTCTATATTATTATAAAAATAAACAATAAAATACTCATTACACTAGTTTTTTTTTGCATTGGTTCCTACAATAAGAGTGCCAACATTTAAATATCAAAAGATATTGTTATAGATTTGTTGATTGAAAGGATTTAATACAGGTCTACATATATAAATTATTTATAAATGAAATATCTTTGACAACTCATACTAAAACTCAATGACTAACATTACTAAATCACTGTTTTATAGATGATCCTATACTTTCTCACATTATTATTTTTTTTAAATCTTTTAAAAACGATATATTTAGTGTGTAAACTTTTACACAGTATAGCATTGTTGCATCCATTACAGGATATTATAATATCAAAAAGGTTCTATTTGAAATGATAGAATCACACGAACAGTGAACTCTTAAACATGTAAATCGTGCAATGTGTGGAATTTGTCCATACAATTCCCCCATGTTCCTTCAATACTATATATGTGCAGTGTAGGATAAATTATCTATAATTAAAATAATTATCAAGCTTTCTAAACATTTAACAGTCTATATATTTTATTTGTTTAATTGATTCAAAATATTTGCTTTAGTTCTATTATTAATAGAAGAACTATTAAATTTGTGGAAATCAAGAACATTGTAATGGAGTTTGCAAATTTTAAACGAATTTTAATTGGTTAATCTATAAATATAACATTGTTTTCACAAAACTTATGCCAGGTATTAGTTAGTCTAGTAGTAAGCTAATACCGCTTTATGCAATTGAATTTATTCCCTGGTAGTAACTGCTACCGGTATTAAGGCTACTACCGCTTTATGCAATCGACTCTAAAATACTAAATATAGCAATATATATCATATATATTATATATAGGTAATATTATATTGATAATATATAGCATAAAAAGTTTTAGGTATAAAATAATAATATATAATAGTATATAAATAACAATATATATTGTATACAATATATATTGTATACAATATATATCATATACTATATATTATATTGATAATATATAGTATAAAAAGTAAGTTTAAAATAATAATATATAATTATTTTGTAACAATATATATATATATCCTATATATAGAATAGTATTGATAATTTAGTAGACATAGTAGGTATAAAATATAGTAGAAAATTGTAATATATAATAATATATAATTGAATTGAAACCAGTAGGAGAGTATAAAATCATGTTGAAAACGTGAGCAGAGTTTGTAAACGAAAATTTTCAGTGATATTGTTCTATACACAATTTTGCCTGTTTTTCATTAGCCAATCCAAATCTCTCAGGTTGTCTCTCAGCTTCTTCCTAGTATGAATACTATTTTTAGAAAATCGCAACGTTTGCGATTCCCATCAGGTGAAGTAACTTTTATTTTGTCGCAAATGTTGTGATGCCCATCATGAAGAGGTTTTTTATGATTTTAAAAACATGAAACCTATCATCTATTAATTAATAACAAAGTTCTTTAGAAGTTTTAAAACAGAAGTATAGATGCTTTAAAAATGGTTTAAAACACCCTAATATGATCAGATATGTTGTTTTATGTAGCTTCATATTTATTATTGTTCTTATATAAATGTATAATGCATATTGCATAACATTGTTAAATAATAGACTGTCTTTTGGGCTGAGATGTCCCATGTCTTTTTTCCATTGGGAATTGCATATCTAAGATTATAGGTAATTCCTATCTGTTAATATAAAAAATTAGGATCTACAAGCACAAGATCTTGGCAATAGCTTCAATAGAAAAAAGTGATGAGTTGTGTTGGGCCAAGCTGTATTATTCTCATATACTATAACAAAAGGTTGTTTATAAGTGTTAAGAATTAAAAAAATTATTAAATCTTATAGATGTCAAGAATTATTCCTAAAAAAATAAAAAAAATATATAAATAGAGTTAAAACTATAAAAAAAGTTTTGTATATGATGTATACTTTCCTACTATAGTATCCATTAACATTTATACCTGATTACCCTAAAAAACTAGAAAGTGTAAGTTACTTGACTAAAAAGTGTTTAAAAGCAAATTTGCTGAAATAAGAGAAGAAATTGGTTTAAAATCAATCTGCATACAACCTCCTGTACCCTCCATGGCTATGCGGTTTTCATATTTCACAACCTAGAATGCAGCTAAAGGCCTTCTGAGAGCATATGTTTCCAAAATTACAGTTTTATTTTTCCAAGTTTTGACACTTTTATGAGGATAAATTTGAATTTTCTAAATAATCATAACAGGTATTTTTAAAATAAGCTTCCCCCTCCCCCAATTTTAAAATCCATTTTAAATGATTTATGAAAAATTTAGTGCCTGAAATACAGAAAACAGTCTCAATCTTATATAAACAAGCCCCTTCTGTATTCACAATGAACAATCAAAAACAAGAAAATTGAAAAATGCAATGGAATACTGGTAGATATGAGTGTTTTTGTACAGATGTCCGGGATAAAAGAAAGGAGGATCTAATATTTTTCTTCGTTTTTATCAAGGGGTACCAAGGTAAATCGAATACGTTTTTGAATCCATTTTGTATGTTTTTTGGATAAATTTTTGAGCCATTTTAATGTGTTTTTGAGGCATTTTAATGTTCTTTTGGATTTTTTTGGATTTATTGTTAATTGAATATCGTTTTGAATCTTTTTTGAATATGTTTTTTAAGTTCTACTCACTAGCTAATATAAGGACTTTATTTTTTAAGAGTACAAAAAAATATATAATGTTTACATTTAAAAAAGCATAGAATGATGTCAAAATGTGTGCAGGTGTAAATGAGGCTAAAAAAGCATACAAACTACACAAAAGCATACAAGTTAGTAATCAGGTCTGAATATAATATCTAATCAAAATTATTTAATTAAATTTAATATTATAAATGTCTATATTCAATATGAGTTTTGTAAATATCTTATACAAATCTTGTATGAAACTATAATTAGCAAATTCAATAAAATTTCAAAAAAAAAATTCAATCATTTTTAAACAAATTTATATAAAAATTAAAACTATGTATAAGTAAAAGCATTAAAATATTAATAGGGGGACGAACCTATGGTTTAGCATCCTTAAAATTAAAAAAAAAAAACTGCATTTCCCTGTATTTATAAAAAATATTAATATATATAGAATTATAGTAAAATATTTTTTTGAACATCAAAAACATGTATAAACTTGTAATAAGTAATAAAATTGATACAAAGCTTTAAACCAACTTATTTCTAGACCCAGGAACTGGAGGAGCTAGTTACATTAAAAACTGTAGGATTGCCTAATAGGAGTTTTGAAAAAAACATAGATTTTAAATTTATATGTTTTGCTACTGCTATTATTATATCTGATTTTATGTATGGATTTATTTTTTATGTCAATCTGATAAATTTTACATTAAATTGGTGCAATAAATCAATGCTTCTTCTTTAATTATGTTTTCAATAAGTTTGTTTCAATTTTCAGATATAAAATTTTGAAAGTAAGAAAAACACTTATAATTTCCAAGTTTATGAGATGACTAACCCATTTACAAGTTGACTCTAATTCATTTTATTATATCAAAGTGATTATATATAATTTAGATTTTTCAAATTAATTGCTAATTTGCAAATTGCATATTAGTAATAAGTGCAGATTGGTAAAATGTGCCAAACATCATGATATTTTTCTATGGCTGTTATAAATGAGATCTCATCCTTGACAATGCCATGGAAAAAATCATGCTTAACATAACCAACCATATGGGAGTTCAAAATTGACTCCATGACAGTTGCCAGTCTGTATTCCATTCCATCATGATTTTCTTCTTTGCCAGTTACAAACAAGATCTTGTCTGTGACCAGCCAATTTTTAAACAAAAAAGATAAGAAATGGCTAAATGGCATATGCCAGCTAAAATGTCATTCATAGCAAAGCTTTGGAAAAAATGCATGCATTCCATGAAAGTCTAGGATGATATATCCCACATTCAATCAGAAATTTTATATATAACATAATATCTGGCATACCTTAGTTGTCTACTACAAAAGCTTTAAAAACAGTACACCATTCAACAAGTTAGAATGTACTTTATCATATCACTTGTAATTTTTGTCAGTAATATTATTCAAGAAAATAATTTACTAATTTATTAATTATAAACAAATAATTATTTTTCAAATAGAAATTAGCCAGTAATTTATAAAATCTATTTTTTTGATTATATCAAATTTATAAAGTTTTTCTGTAAATCTTTATTCCACCTACACAACCAACATTAACAATCGTCCCTCAATATAACTCTATTTTAACTGGTATAATTCAATTAAAAATATTTAAAAAGTGGAAAAAATACATAAACAAATATTTTTATTAATACATTTCATTTACCTATATTTTATCTTATGCTATATATAGAGAAATATTGTATTTATTTAGACAGTTTATAAAATAAAAAAAATTAATCCTTAATGATTTATGCAATATCCTAATGTACAATATTAGGCAGGTGTTACCAAACCGGCAACCGGTTTTCAAATTCTATTGTTAATAGTAGACCGACAACCGGTTAATATATGCAATTATACCTATTGTAAAAATGTTAAAAATGGTATAGAGGAAAATTAGAAAATAGTTGAATGTATTAAATAGGTTGAATAAAAATATTATAATTAGAGTCTTTATAATAATGCATTTATCGATTTTCAATGTTTCTCCATGTTTTTCATATTCAAGGTGTGGTAGACCCTACTACGCCGGGTTACAAAGGAGATTGGTTTAAAGCTTTGTATCGATTTTATTATCCAATATTATTCGGTTGCCAGACTGCTAACATTGAAATTAAAAACCGGTTGCTGGACGGCTAACCACTTCGATAATATTACATAAAATTGAGAAATTTATAAATGAACTTCAAATTAATAATCAGCTTTTTCTTTTATTAGAATAAAAAAAACTACGGAAAAATCCAGTACAACCGTTTTTACTTATTAATTTTTTACAGAATAATAGTAATATTATATCAGATTTAAAATAATTATATCTATAAAGTGATCGTTCTTTCTTTAATAAAAGAATAGGCTCCATTAGTATTACAAAAAGCGCGACACCAATACATTTTGATTGGCTAATATATTGTTCATATACTAATTGTGTTTCCGATTAGAGATATAAACGTGCACTATAAATGAAAACTCGATTTGGTAAATGTCAGTACTGGTTTAACGTCGTTTTCTTAGAATTTAAATTGGTTTATATACTACATGAAAAATAAAATTTTGTACTAATCATTACAACGTAACAATTATGACTGTATTTATCTATATTATATAAATATTATATTTCTTCTGTATAAAGAGATTAGAATAATGCAGATTTTAAGAAAAAATTATTTTGATATCGCTTTTATCAATAGGTATTTTTGTTGGTAGCCATTATTTTCGTGTAAAATAAAACCAAATATACACTTGTATATGGCACTTTCAATTATTATTGTTAGATTACTATATATCTTATTTATTTTCCGATATTTACATATAAAAATATACTATAGAAGTGAAACAGCCAATTCTACATGTCTTATAAATTTAATGTGAATTACATAACTTGTTAAAATTACATAATAATGACATCGGTATAATGAACACTTAATTAGACAAATGTAAAGTCAGAAACTATATATCGATATATAATTCACCGGATATACATAATAAATGCAGTAAATACTTACAATAATGTATACTTCTAAAATAACAAGTAGAACATAATATACAACATGGTTTAATATAAAATACAAAAAAACAATCAGTCAACTACAACATCTTCTTTAGCTCCAATATCAGAAGGAACATTAGTTTCAAACTGGTTTTCTGCTTCTCCCTTTTCATCTTGACAAGAATCCGATCTACTCGTGTCCATTATCAGTTTATCATCTTCAAAAGAGTCTTCCATACTGACAGGAGGAGCGACACCGGCAGTTGACGTGGACTGACCAGTCTTTGGTTCGTTTACAATAACATCACTCGAAACTCTGAAATAATAAGTGAAAAATTTCCAAGAATGGACATAATGCATCTGTAATTTGATCTGTAATATATATTAGAGTGATAAGAATTACTAAGAGACATCTAACAACAATGAGTTAATAAATGAACATTAAACACATTATAATTCTTACTTTTCCAAGTCACATTCCATTGTTGACGCTGGATCTACTTGCTGCTCATCCTCCCTTTTCGATGAATCGTCACCAGCTGCTGTTGTTGGCACAGCTGTAGAGAGACGGCCTTTCTCAAACTCTTCGACCAGTTCATCTAACTTGAAGCGCCGAGAGTAGGAGTTAAAAAAGGCCCGAATCATGGCTTCGGTTTTGCTGCCCAGGGCGTCCGCGATACCCGGATAATCCCGTCCGAGCATACGAACAGCTTGTACGGTTAATTGGAGTTCTTCGTTGGTCCAGCGAGAGGTCGGCTAGAAAGTATTTTCCATACTAAATATAAAACTACTTAAATTGGAGAAAAAAAAAATACTTCCGTTTATGACGTATAGAAAACTAATCATTGTAAATGATATATTTAGAAAAGATAGGGGGGGGGGGGCCTCGATCAATCAGATATCCTTTTAAACTACTAGAAATGATATAATATTGAAAATTCAATAAGTCAACATTGAGATATTACCTTTAAGATATTTTCACTTGGTTTAAGTCGATCAAGTCCGGTGAGAACAGTAGTTTTTTTCGCCTCAGTGTTCTATAAAAATAATGAAATTATTGACACAATTATAAAATTCTATACAATCAAAGTATTTGAAACAAATTACCTTTTCAACATCAGCCAGTCGCATTTGGGCTTCAAGAATACGCGCATCTATGGCTTCGGTCTGTTCTTGCATAGAGGATGGACCACTTTGACAGAACTCCACAAACTCCTGATGAGCGTAGTAGAAGCCTCGGGGGAGGGCGAACCTAATGAATAAATTGTGAAACTTCAATTAACAATTGTGAATATAAAAGCCAGAACAATACAATTTAAGAATGGAAACCCACTTGTCATCGTCCTTATTTTTGGACCAAGATTCTCCAGGAATAAAGTCTGCATATTGTCCACCACGCAGACTTCTTCTCCATCCCACTACACCACTTCCAGCAGTACCACCTCTTGACCAGCCAGCCGCATCTGAGCCAACTCCACCGACGTGCCCATTGTCCGGATAACGTATGAGACCCCCACGCGCTTGATCGTATAGCCCAATGTCCTGTAGGGAGCTGCGTCGTTTTTTGTTAAGATAATAAAACTGGACCACTTGACGCATCGATCGATCGGGGAACTGTAAAGATAAAAACATGACGACTAGAATGAATGAACAATGTAGACTAGTCATATAGTTTACTATAAAATGCAATATTCAATAACAATACAATTTAATAGTAATTCGTAAAGAACTATATAAAAAAGGGCTACAATTCAACAAGAAAATTCTATTGAAATTTAAAAATACAAAATAAATAATTAAACTTTTAATAATGTCTATTTATAGATTTCTCATCAAGATAATTTCAAAAACCGAAATATAAAAAATTAAATCATGTCCTCTAATATGCCAATCAATAAACATATTCTATATACCATTTTCTTTGTCCTATTGAAATTTTTATTGCTGGTCCGAAGAGCAATGAAAAGCTTACGGCGCTCTTTACGCTTCCAAAGGTCTGCTGAGGGATGAAAGTTTGCCAAATCGAAGCGAGCACGGTCGATATTTTGACAGTGCCACATCAAGAGGGCTAAAGCTTGTTCTTCATTGTAACTATAAATAAATAAATTTAAAATAAATTTAACACAGTTTGAACACACACAGCAGATATTTCTATGTGTACCCATAAATTGTTTTGGACTCAATAATGAATTTGTCCAGTTGATCCACCTCTAATTGCTCCTTAACTGGTGACCAAAGACACAAGGCGGGATCTTCAGTGAGTTCTACATCATCCAAATCTCCCTGGCGATCATCTGAATCACAATGTTGTTTGTAATTTCTTTTTCTGCTAAGTGGACCAGGTTGGCACTTGATATAAGACTGTTTAATAGGACAGCTGGTAAAAGTGGGTAGAATGGCCTGATAGTCTCGGCCAACACGAATCATAGCATCTAATAATTGAGAAAAACATTATTGTAAAATACTTAATTGTAAGGATAAGACAATGAAATCGAATATATAGTATATCTAAAATGAATTTTCATAATTTAAACCAAATTTATCAATCTATTATAATGTGATTTTTAAATTAAAAAAATAATAATGTTTCTATGTAAAATGTAGTGACTAAATCAGGCATGGGAATAAGCCATTTTAAAAATCCCGGAAAATCCCAAACCCTTCACGAGAGTATAATTCTCACAAAACGTGATTTTTTAAGGTTATTTGTTTGGCTTTATGTATAAGTGTATAGTGTATAGGTACAGTTATTGTACCTAATTATAGAAAAAACAATAAATAATTTATTATATATACATACATTTTATTTAACTATTAAAAATATAAGTATGTATAATATTAACCATATATACTTTAAAATATAAAATAGAGACATGACGTTTTGTTCAAATAAGTAATTCAGGGCTTAAAATCTAACTGTTAAAAAAGAATGTTACAATCTAAAGTATATAATTACCTAGACTATCATGGTTTCGAGAGGTGCAAGGCCTAGAAGTCGAATGGAATTTAACTATTAAAAATATAAATATGTACAATATTAACCATATATACTTTAAAATATAAAATAGAGACATGGCGTTGGAAAGGTATGAGTATAAAATGTAATTGTTAATCATGGGACTAATGGGATTTTTTAGGGCGTTTGGCTCTGCTAGTTACACGGTGATGATCTTTCATAGCTCTTTTGACAGCTAACATGGACTGCTCTCTAAACCTTTTTTGAGAGGTTTGGTTGCTTTTGAAAGCCAATGCTTTCTTTCTTCTTTTACAAGACAATCACGCTGGTGTTTTTCTTATGTTTCTGAGCAGCCAATCGAAAGTTAGACAATAATTTTGGGTCAACAGGATCATATGCTATGTCATTCCATTTGAAGTATTTGCAGGTGGTCAGGACAGAAAAAAGAATTCCATAACGAACTGTCTGTAAAACATGAAGTGTTTTGACGTCCATTCGGCTTGAATGCGGATCAAGTATATAATATTGCCCATAATGCTGAAAGTTGATTCCACTTGAGGACAGTAATTGGTCAGATGATCAAATTTGGCATATGAGAAAAAAGTTTTAATTTTACAACTTGGAAAGATTATCAGAGGACCCCCAAAATAGAAAAATGATCTTTTTGATGCAAAAATTACAGAAAATTCCCGTCTGCTAAATATATATGCTAAAACATCTCCATTTCTTAAAATTTTGCTGCAAAAAGCCACACACTATTAAATAGACAAATTGATATATATTTTTTTATTTAAAAAAAAAATCGATTCTGTGTTTCTTATCTCCATGAAGTCATTTTAAAACACAGAATCGATTTTATGCACCTTTAACTGTAGTGTGTTTATTTATACAATTTATTATTGAATATATCATACATACTTTTGACCCAGAAGGATTGCTATGTTGTTATTAAACTATAAAACGAAACGTATAATAAATGTATACTAAATGTATATTTCAAAACTGATAGATAATTGGGTAATTATGATACATCAAAAATAAATGACGATTGTCACTTGTTTGTCAATCAAAAATATGACTAATTTGAATAGTTATTTTAAATAACTAGTGTATCTTATTAGTTGGATTAAAATTTTTGAATTTATGTTATCCTGTTTCCCTATCAATAGTTTATCTCAAGTATGTATATTAAACTTATAGAGTTATATTAGATACAATATTAGATACTGGTTTGTATACATAACCTATTTTGTAATTTCAATAAATAACATATCTGTTAGATACATTTGTTATTGCATTTATGGTTATTGTCATTTTTTATAAACAATTTTTAATAACTAACATATCTATAGATACAATAGTAATTCAGAAAATGGTATTGAGATCTGCTCAATATTCATACCAATATTGTATCTCAAATAAATGTTATGGATGTCATAATCAGTGACTAATACTAAATATTTTGTAACTTCTATAGTAATGCATACAGCTTCCATCCTATTCGATTTACAAAAGCATGTTGAATACTCTCAATTTAAATTTCCATACACTAGAAAAAGATCTATGGCACATTTGTACAATAACTTATCTTAACAAGATAAAGAAAATCAACATGCAGACAAAATGCAACATGATTACAATGAAGTATTTGTCAGACAACAAAAAGAATGGACTCAAACAGCAAGTTTGCAACAGCAGTGTTTGACCTCCAAAAGGTTTTACAAATTTGTAATAGGAAGCTGGTTCATTTTACTAAACCAGAAATTTAAGTTGCTACAATTTTAAGATTTATGACTACAGAACAAAAAGAACATCATGGATAAGGTTGATATTGTGTTTGTTATATAGAAATTTTAGGTTGTTACATTGAAGCAAGATGTGTTTAAAATTAAATTCTTCAACACATATGCATTTTAAATTATAGTGCATAAGTTGATTAAAAATGATACCACATTGGAAAATTCTAGTGATAGTTTCTTCTTAGTATTTAACGTCTTGTTATATGTATTGTCATACATACTCATTACCACATTGATGTTTTATATCTTCTGCTTGTAGTAAATGACTATATAATAATAGTGTAAAATTTCTTGTTATGTAAAAAATAAATTTAACATTTTCTAATTTAGAATAGAGCAATGGTAAATATTTTATATAGGTAATGTGCATAATGTAGGAAACTGTGAGAAAACATATTTATATATTTTTTCATGTAAAAATCTACATACATTTAGTAAATGTATGGCGAAATTATATGGCAGATATTTTAATTAGTGTATAATTCATTATATGATTCCATTATTCAAATAAAATATTAGGTTTTTTCAATTAAAGGATTATTACTTACAATCACAATTAGAAATAAAATTGCTTTATCAATACAATAGAACAATATGACTTAGAATCCTATAGTATATATATATTTATATATGCACATATGGAAAAACTGTGATTTATTATTGTTTTATACATTACATTTACCTTGACATTACATTTTACACTAAAATAAACTAATAGAAATTATTTACATTTTTATAACAACATAAGTTTATAAATTCCCGATTAGTATTAAAAAATACAAAGAACAATGAAATCAATTGAATTTCTCAATATTTGATTATTCATCTGCTGTGTGAACACCCACATATAATTTTAAATTAGGCTGTAAAGGTGTAGGGGTTTTCTGTCAACTTAGAATTCCTGAAACTATCAATGTCACAAATATTTTGAAATTTTTAGTGAATAGAAATGCAGATAACACGTTTTTGAAAATCTGAAATTTAACATACTGTCAGTAAAAGGTTAATCTAGAATTTATACTTGGATACTTTGTCAAACTTCTCTTTATACAAACAGAATGTTTGTTTTTTATTGTTACTCCCAAGTATTTAATTTTGTTAACAGTTTTTATACCTCCTATGTGATCTATGTCCTTATAGTCTCCACAGATAATTATTTCACTCTTTTTCATTTATATTTAGGCCTAATTTTTTATATTCTTTTAAAAAAAATTATTTTGCCAGTGAGTTCCTTTTCACTATCAGCCAAGATTATACAGTTATCAGCATAGTAAAGGAGATTTACTCCAAAAACTATCAATTAGGATGATATTGTTTATTTGAATAATAACTTTATTTATTATTATATTGAAGAGAGTAAAGGACAATTTGTAGCCTTGTTTGATTTCTCTATGTTTTCAACATTGTCCTATATTTCCATTGTTTATAAAATAACTACTAATATCAGTTTCATAATAAATTTTTGCAATTGTTTTGATTACATTTTTTCCATTCTAATTTCATTGAGGTATTTAATAATTTGGTCTCTTTCTACACTATCAAAAACCTTTCCTACATCAATTGCAGCACACATTTTTTTAATCATTTTTTAAAATTAATTTCAAGCTGTGAGTATAATAATTGTTCTCTAAGCCATCTTTTGGGTGTAAAACCAGCTTGTTCCTCAGACATAATTCTATTGTAGAAAAGTAGTGATTTTTTTATTTATGATATCAGAAAAGATTTTAAATGAGATTTTGGTTATAGTAATAGGTTTGAGGTTGTTAATATTTTTCCTTTGGAATTAGAGTAGTTTTACTAATATTCCATTTTTCATGGTATAATCTTGAATTATTTTATTAAAACACATAGTCAGCTATCTAAAAAGTCATGATTGTTTTCAAAAATCTTTAAAATTTCTGGTTTGATATTGTCAGGGCCAGCAGCTTTTTATTTTAAAAGTCTTTATAATATTTTTAGTTTCAGTTCTGGTAATAATAACATTCTCAGTCCATATATCTCTTTAATTTGCATAATATGATTAATAAGATACTTATTATCTATAGGTTTATGAAAAATACCTTTACAGAGTTCATTGAGATTATTATAATTAATATTTGACTTTGATAGATTTTCCTAATATTTAAGAATTTCATTTTGACACTGAGTTTTATCAAAAACATCATTATTGTCATTTGTAAATTCCAATTGTTGTTTGTTTTCTTTCTTTTGGCTTAGATTTTTAATGAATTCCCATACTTTTTCATTTTTACTATTTGAAATTTTTTCTGATACTTTCAATATCTTTTATAATATTATGTTTAATTTTCTCATATTTATCTTTCAGCAAATGTTTTTTTATTGGGTCCTTTTCATTTCTAGACAGGCAATTATAAATTTTTTATTTTGTGAAGTATTGTATTGTTAGCATATTTACTCGGGACATTTTTATTTTCTGGTAGTCTTATGTTAATAAGAGTGGCATTTGCAGAGATATCTGTTGTTTGGAGGATTTTTATAAGGGTTTTTTTGTTTTGTTTTTTATATTCAATAGAGAAATGTTATTGTGGTGACTGATATTTATTTATTTATTATCATGCTTTTAATAAGTTTGTTATAATAATTATTGCATAAAACATAATCAATGGTGGTGTTGGTATCATTAACAGTTATAGAAAATTTTCCTTTACAGATATCTAGATTATTTAACATGGTGAGATAATTTTTATCAATTAAATTTTCCAAAATTTTGGAGTCACCACCTTTTCCCAACCATCAATCCAAAAGAAATGGGCATTAAAGTCTCCTAGGATATAAATTTCTAAATTTGACTTTTTTTCATATTGATAAAAACAAATTTATTAATTCTTTTATTTAAATTATTATATATCTGGAAAACTTTCGCATTGGAATCAGGTCTCTGCAGGTAAGATTGCCATCGACATCAGGTTTTGTGGAATCGGCATTGGGTTTTATCTATAACCACATCTTTATAGGTTGGATATTACCAGTAAAAAATATATAACTTTTATTCATAAAATCAAAGAAATATATTACATCATACTTTTAAATGCGCCTTGTTCGCATTCACTTGTTGAAGATAACCGACCTCTTCGACTTGTAAGCATTTGAGTCATTTTATATCGAAAACAAAAATAGCTAAAAAAATACTGAACCAAAAATCGCACTTATATATTAAACTATGTGCAGTAAAACAAATAAAATAGAAAAAGAAACCAACAACTTGTATTTATTTTTTATTCAGCTATTTTAACGCTTTTTCCATTCAATCATATATAAAGATATTGCAAAGTAAATATGATATAATATTTTACACAATTTTTCGTTTTTGTAAAATTTGAATATATACACCACAATAACCTAAATAAAATAATAGTTATCGTTATTGCAATTTTGTTCCATCAAATCGTTCCTTAACAGGATTACTATATAACATAGAAGTGTTGATACCTCTTTTTATATAAAATATGAGCTTAGCCTGTCCTATATAACTAAAAATACTATTTATTTTTTAATATTCCTGTAGTTGTTAAGGTCAATAACTTTGTCTAGATAAAAAATACATAAATATGACACAATTTTATGAAAATCTGATTTTTTAAATTAATAATTTATTAGTTAAATATTTGATAAATTCTACTTCACAATAGAATACAAAACATTTCGTATCTTTAATGAATATAATAAAATAATATGGTTAAATAGTTTCGTATATATTTATATAACTCATAGGGACCTCACGTAGCATGGTGAATCTGGGAAGCACACACTTTAAAAGGCGCATATATTCAAAAGTCGCATTATAAGTAAATACGAAAAAAATCTAGCACAGTTAGGACCATAGAGTATGTACTCCATGATTAGGACTAATTAATTTATTCTGTAGGTATATCATATATGTATTTTATGAACATGATTATTCACTATATGTATCATGTATCATAATATGTAATAATGTTATAGTTCTGAATTATAATAAGAAATAGTAAATAGTAACAAAATTAGTTAAACAAAAAATTTGTACGATATTCACTGAATTTACAAAATCATGTGATCACTCGGTTAATAGTTAGGTCAAAATCCTTACTGTCGTGACCGCAACTTCTGGCTGGCAAAGTTTTTTGACTGTTTTCACTTCTTTGGACCATATAGAAGAAATTTAGCTCCCAGCCCCCTCTGAAAAATGTTAACAATTTCTTGCAACAGAAAAAATCAAAATGGCCGCCGAAATAACTGCATTAATAGATACAATTACTTATATTTTGATTATAATTCGAAACCAGAACATTTTTTATATATTATTTAGTTACATTAGAATGTCACCTATCTCCTGTTAGGGTTTGATCAAAATCAGATAATGATTAATGCTAATGTGCAAAATTGTGCCAAAATAGTACCAAAAATCAATAAAAACTCAATTTTGAAATATGACTTGAAAACTAAAAATATTTTCTATATCATTGCATTTATTAAAATTACCTCCCAATGTCATCTTTTTTCTGTTAAAGTTTTATAAAAATTAGATAATTTATAAAGTCACTATAGGTGCATTATTGTGTCCAAATAATGCTAAAAATCAATAATTACATACTTAAAATACACATAATTAAAATACATACTTTTGACATGTAAAAAACAAATATCAGTTCTAACACCATTAATATATTTATATGTATTATATAATTGTAACAAATATGACATCGAATTTAAATTACTTCTAGTAGGTATACAGATATTTGTATCATATTAGAGAAAACAAGCTAATCAGTCTCAATATCCGAAATTGTTCACATCCTGATCATCGTTATCAACTCCGTATCGAGATAAATACTTTTGAAGTGCGCTTTATTTGATGCCTAACAGGTATACATCATGGAGTAATTATACATAATTAATTATAATTAATACAATAATACAAGTATAATTAATTACATTTGTATCAAAAACTGTTTCACTTCTATTATTTCTTAAATAATTATTTTGAAAAAGCTTATGAGTAAACGAAGAGTAGTATTAAACTGCATATAAAAATTGCATGAAACTCTATGTATAAATATTCTATGGTCTACATAGTCCATTTGGTGACTTCTGAGAGATGAGTTTCTTTGCAAGTAAGACAAATAATTGGCACATTTTATATGATTCCGGGAGACAGTCTTCTTCGGGCGGTAGTCAACAGAAACTTTTGTTCTTTTGACTGCGCCATTTCATAGCCCGCGCTTCACCCATGGTATCACTATATGTACTTCAATATCTCCTCTCTATATTCCTCCTCTATCTCTTCATCTGTACCACAGTGCTGCAGTTGTGCTCACTCATTGGTATACTAATTTTATTAAACATTTTGCATGTCATTACATTACAGTTATTACATGTAAATGTATAATACAGTTAATTATAACCATATGGTATTTAACTAAATTTTTACAGTTTTAAAATCCACCTCCCCGTTTCATGACGAAGTTTTCTGAGTACATTTGTAAAATATAGGCAGTTGCAATGTAGACATCCATGTCTGCAGCATCAATGAAAACAGGTCTAGTACTGATGAGGACTTTTCGGACATTGAGACTGATTAGCTTGTATTCTCTAATATGATGCAAAGATCTGTATACTAGAAGTCATTTTATATTCGATGTAATTTTTTGTTACATTAAAATCCATGTAAATATATTAATGATGTTAGAACTGATATTTGTTTATTTTATGTCAAAATTATATATTTTATCGATTTTAAGCACTATTTGGGCACAATATGCACCTATAGTGACTCTATACATTATCCAATTTTAATAAAGCTTTAACAGAAAATATATGATTGTTAGTTAACTTTTTACAAATGCATAATGATATAGAAAATATTATTAGTTTTCAATTTATATGCAAAATTGAGTTTTTATTGATTTTTGGCCCCATTTTGGCACAATTTTGGCACAATTTTGTACATAGAGATCCTAATCATTATCCGAATTTGATAGAACTCTAACAGGAGATATAAGGGGACATTCTTAGTTAACTTTTATAAGTGCACATTGATATAGACAAAAAATGTTTTGGTTTCGAGTTAGAAACAAATTAAAAGAAATGTATCTATTATTGTAGTTATTTTTGGCGTTATTTTTGATTTTTTCTGTTACCAAAAATTGCTAATAAAAGGGGCCTGGGAGCTATATTTCTTATTGTCAAAAGAAGTAAAAACAGTCAAAAAAATTATCAGCAAGAGGTTGGTCACGGCAGACAGGATTATGACCTAACTATAATGACAGATATTAATTTCGTACGATCAGCCTGTATATTTTATAATATATTTATTTTATGATTTAATATCTGCTCCAACATTGGGGAACTCAAATATGTCTTTAGACGACGCATTGAAGAAAACGAGCGTTCGCTTACAGCATTCGTTGCTGGACTTATCAGAGTTACTTCAAAATCTTGATCACTTCGGAAAGTCGAGGAACGTATTCAGAAGACCATTCAAGATGGAACACTTGGTGCGACCGATTGATAATAAAGTGGAAGCTGGCATTCCAGCAAATCAATGTCAATTTCAAAGTAAAATTTTGACCTCATCCAGAGGATAGCGCTTTTGGTTTTCTCATATTATTTTGAAATTAAAATATGTTCAAGCGGTTCGAATTCTTGCCCCCTAGGTTGATCGAAACTTTGATTTATGGTTTGAATGACAATATCAATGGCATTAAAGTATATTGAGCGATAGTAAGTGAAGAATGGGAAATGGTAGGTTTCTGTTTGTCCTTGTTGAAATATTTTTGGTATTTTACACTTGCGTGGCAAAGTAGGTTTTTACAAAATTTCAATGTCTTTGCTTATTGGCGAAAGTGTCTCCCTGCAGGCTATAAATGATTCATCTGTTCTCATTTTCTGAAATGTTTCGACAGTTAACTTTGTGATTTTCTTACCTTCAGAACCAGACAATTTTGTTTGTTAAAACGTTTTCGAAAGATTATCATTCGGTTATCATAAAAAATCCCATAGCTAAGATGGAGAGCAAAGTAAAATTCAAACCTTTTCATGGATATACATACATACATATATAGAATTTGTTCTTCTATACTATTTCCTAAACTGAACATGAAAACTCATTTCTAAAAGTATTTATTAAGCCTAGAACTACTATATATTGTTTAAGTTTATAATTACGTTTTGGTCGCTTAGCAACAACTTTTCAGTAAAATCAAGTATTTTTATCTCGTTTAAACAAAAAGGAACTACCTAGTTAAAGCTTTTATAAAAACAGTTTGTTGAATATATTCAAAATTATAAATAGTGATATTTCAAATAAATTTCCTCAATCAATTTACTGATTTTTTTTATATATAATATTTTACAATAAAAATAGAAAAATTTTAATATTGGAAGCTTTTTAAGCTTTAATAGTTAACTTGAGGATGCTTCTATATTTTCTGTTTTAATGTTCTAACAAAAAATTTAAGTAACTCTCATTACAAAAAATTGGAAATACTTTATAAACAACATATTCCACTTCATGCTTTCAAAAATAATTTTCCTTATTATAGAAATAGAATCTGAAATTTAAAAAAAAAATTGTTTTGTTATATTTAGAAATAATTTTAATATAGGGTGGAAAACAGATTAACTAGGCTACTTCAATAATATTTCTATAAAAGTCGAAATCTATATTTCGCACGAAACGATTCTAAACTATTTTTTTTCAGTTGACCGCATTGATGATGAAGTTAGTCGAGATCATCGATTATTCTAAAATGTTTCAAAAATTTAATAATATCTCTGAATATTGCGACGTAACGAATTGACATAACAACACAATTTTTCAATATTCTTCAAAATAATCTAGACAATATATATTTTTACACTTTTCAAGGAATCAATCTTATGAAATCCAGGACTACTGTCTCATTTGTTGGCATGGTAAAATTGATAAGAATCATTAAATAAAATCAAATTTTTTTTTTGAATTTAATTATTTTTGTAAAAATCTATTTTTATTAATTAAAAAATAGATAGAATATAACACGGTCTTTTTTCGAATAGTGAAAATATTGTAGTATTAAAAGTTAAAATTTAATTATCTATTCAAATATTTTAATAATTGATTTTCCCTAAAACTCATTTTTTCTCAGTTAAATCCCCCTTTAGCAGCTATCTTGAAGAACAAGATACTGTTGTCAAGGACCCAATCGAACCAGAGATCACTAACAACACTAAATTTATACGTCTTTTCCGAATCATGGAATATCTTAACAAACTTGGGTTAATGTCAACAACATTCCTGATAAACATTTGACCTGTATCATCAAAGTTGTTGTTGGTTATAAAGGATTGAAAAGAATTTAAAAAAAGTAGTAGAATGTTAATATTAATTTATTAAATGATCTGCAGCTTGACAACAATCAATTGACTGGATGTATTGAGTATTTTATTGTTGGGCAACTGATGAAATAAATTGTAATATATGTTTTTTTACCGCTTTTAGTTTTTTTCTTATATTGCCCATTATTAGGTCCGACGACTAAGCAATTCAGGGTTAATCTAATATATCAAATGTATGAAACTTTTAGAATGATCAGATTATTTGAAGCAAGATTTTTCATATTACTTTTTTTAATCAATTAAGTGCTTTTGTAATTGCATATGATTTCCCATAAATATTCATCACAGTTAAGTTAGCTGTTTATGCAAAAACTATATATACCTATATATATTATGATATAGTAACTGGTTTAGTATCACGTTTTTCTCTAATCCGGATTTATTTGAAATATTTTTCAAATAGTATTTCTTTTATATTTTGAATGGCTTCAATAATTTTGTTGTTATAACTAATATATCTATCTATTTATTTATTTATTTCAACATTTACTATGTGTCATACGTTTTTGAAAAAATAAATGTAACACAAATTGGTAGGTTTTTAAATTAAAAGATTTTTATAACACAAAAGTAATGTAAAAAGTCTACATTATAATTTAATTTGATCGCATTTTATTACAATTTCTTTAATAGATATTTATAAGTAGGTATTATATAATTATTTATATTAAGATATACCTAACATATAAAGATTTTTTGTTTTGAGATGTTTGAGATTCTTCTGGCCAAAAATATATGAGCCCAAATACTTATCATTCAAAAAACTAGAAATATTTCATAATTGAACAACTGTGTTTTTAAATCTATTTTAAATATTGAAACGTTGGATTGAATTTAAGTAGTTATTGAATTATAAAAAATCAAATGTATTATTTGATCAACAAGATCAAAGATATTTATTTGTAATGAACTTATAGATAGATATATTTTCCATAACCATACCTATATCTCGGTAAGGAGATTTATGCCCAATTTTAAATAAATTTTCAGATTCAGACGACACTAAATAACAGCATTAATTTTGAATAGAAACCTTGTGTAATAATGGACTAACTATTTACATCATTCACTCTTTATCAAAAGGGATAGAAAAATTCAATAATCTTATGATTTAGTACAGAAGCGTGACATTAATAACATTATTTCTTCGGTTTTAAGATTTATAATTTTGATAAACAATATTTAAATAATCTTTAAATTATGTAAATGTTTTCTAACATGATTATAAAATTATCATTAAATAACAAAACGTGGTGCCTTGTACTCAACTTAAAAGATGTTAAATATATTTCTATTTCTGCTACATTATATAATATTGTTGTATTAAAATGTTCATGTATTTATGTGTATATGTGTTTTAAATTCTGTAATATATGACGCAAAATGCTTTTGAAAAAAAATGCAGACAAAATTATTAATATTATCAACATACTCTCATGTTTCTTTTTACAGAACATTAATAAATGAATAATAGAAAACTTTTCGATTTGGAATGGAATCCGTTGTTTCGTTTGTCTTGACAAGGCCTCTTACGAATGCGAAACGTAATCCACTTCTCAATGCAAACATTAAATATATCCCTTTCTAAAACATCCGACTTTATAATATTAAAATATTTTGATCGAAATTTTCGATTAATAATTATTTTATATAATTAATTCTATAGAAAGATAATTTATCGACCAATTTAGGTGTCATCGAAACCATCAAATTAATTTGGCCAAAACCCAAAACTAAACTAAACTTCATTCAAATGTAAAATTAAAATGACAAGAAACAAGATAAATTGTGTCCGTTATCTGTGCAAAAGAATTGTGAAAGTATACAATTAATTCTTGTAAAGGTATTTTTTTAGTTATCTACGCTTACCCATCAAGATTTAGACACAAGCCGCTCTTTGATCGATTAAGATCTTAACATCTGAAGTCATTTGATCTTAAGAACGAGTTATTTATTATAATGAATCCCAATGCCAATTATGACAACACCCATACGCTTCTGAACATTAATGACTTCCTTAACATTCTATAATTTACTTTTTGTTTGTTTGTCGGTTGCAGCTTTGCATATTGAGCTCTTTTTGTTTTATTGATTTTTTAAACTTTGCTTCCCCAACAAGCAAAAAAAGGATGTAAAAACAAAATTAATATTATTAAAATTTTTATTATAAGAAAGAAATAGTTTAATGAAAGGTTAGTCTATTTTTGTTTTGTTTTTGCTTGTGTTTTTTCAGTCGGTTTAATAATTTTTTTTTATAATTTCCGTTCTTCAAATTGGATTCTTTCGTTTTTCTGAAATCTGAGGCGTAAGCTATATTCACAGTAGCTATTGTAAGATCAAAATAAAAAGATCTCTCTTTTTCGACTAGGTTTCCAATTTTATTAATTCACGTTGGTTAACCAAAAGCAATAATGGTTGCGATCTCAAATATATTCAGAATTCTGATATTTTAAATGTATGTTGGTTTTGACACCTTTAATGCACCTTATTATGGTTTCCGATGAAATTAGATTTAATAAATCTAATATGAAAGAATAGTTTAGTTAAATTATCAAAAAAAAATATTTTAAAAATATCAAATAATCTCTATTTTGAATGCTATATATCATTTTTGATAGGTAAGATGAAAGAGAGGCAAGATGAAACAGTTACCTGTAGGAGGTTAAAAAGTTCTTTCAATAGTTATTTCAAAAGTAACATGCGAAATAGCAATTATTTAAATATGTTGTAACGCAAAAAAGCTGTTATCTAAACAGTCCTTCAAAATTTATTTCGTATTGAAAATATATTTGCATATATATTTTAATAATTAAATTTTTTAGATTTTAATATAATCTAAAAAATAATTGTTTCACAAAAGAATTGGTATAAAAGCAAGAACATTGATATAATATTTTAAAATTAATTTATTTCATAAAATAATACAATTTTTTTATAAAAACAAAATATTTACCGGTCGCTCAAAAATTAACACTTTTTAACAATTGTAAAATTGACAAAATCTGAAAAAAATAAAATAATAATAAGAGTAATTATATTTCGAAATCAAAAGAAAATTGCAAAAATTGTAACAGAGTATTTGGATTAAAATCATATTAAGAAAATTAAATAAGATTTTTTGAATTATTTTTTCTGCTTCTGTTGAGAAAATTTATGATTAAATATTGATTAGTTAGACTGAAATCTACAAACGCTTACTATTATGAAGTGTCTAATTATCCTAAATGTTTAATATTGAAAATAATTTAAAAAAATAATTCCCCAGTATATATATGACTAAAAGAATGGTATTAAGTTAAAATATAAAAACATCACTAGAAATAACAATTTATTTTTATGGATTTCGAAATCTTTGATAAAATATTTTATAACTTTAATTATTGTTTAATAAATATAAAATCTTACTAATTATTGAGAAGTTATTGGGGCTCATCTATTTTGGGCATTTTGCTCAGAAGAATCTCAAAAATTCTCCTGACGATTCCTTGGAGGATCTTCTTGTTTTCAATGGTGATTCCTTTCATGTCATCTGCAAAATTATTTTATACTATTAATTATAAATATATGATGAACAGTAACAAAATTCGTCCAAACTAATTAATAGGAAGACCAAACTAATTTCTTGTCTTTGGAGGTTACTTTTTTAGTATTAAAAATCTTTTGTGACACTCGTGCGATTATTCACAACACTCGGCAAAATATTATATGGAAATCTTAGCAATCACTCAAGATTCCGAAACGTTTAATTTTTTTATTATTACTTAAGTATGCTTTTGTTTTATTGAGAGAAAACAGTTTAATGCGTCATGTTATTTAAATTCTGTGTTTCTTGAAATTCACAGATGTTATTTTGACCAATTTCATTTACAAATTCTATTTAAAAATACAGAATAATATACAATATGAGCTGGTTCAAATATTCGAATCTAAGAAAACTGTATTACCAATATTTTCTGACCTGTCTTAATCAAATATTGAATTTAGGTTTCAAAAATTACATTTTGAGAACAAATGGAGAGATGAGTTCTTTTATGTTTATTTTGAGGTTGATTCAAAAATAATTGTAGTGTTTGATCAACTAACTATAAACAGGAGAACCTTTACTTACCAACCATTCTGATAACTCCAGTTCGAATGTTCTTGGTGATGTGGTTGACATTAGCGCCAAGATCGTTGAGCAGCTCCATGATTCGGACAACACGGGGCTTAAGGATCCGGG
>JAUZNC010011862.1:0-30214 GCA_034780395.1 Vannuccia rotundouncinata | reverse complement strand
TTTATCTTAACCACAGAGTACTTCCGTAAAAGATTCTACTAATCACGGATATTTATCATAGACATTTTCACTATATACACACTAGTGTAGGTACATATTGAAACCTCAACGAACTAGGCATTTTGTACCAGCTACTATTCAGAACGGTTTGATATTTTGAAATAATTCTAAGTGCATATTTTTGTAGCGCAGCCTCGACTTAATCAAGACGCAAGTTTCATGTCCGTAGCTATTTATTTGGACACTTCAAAATATAAAGTTTCAAAAAATTGCTGATTTTAGTATTTATTCTTCAGCACCGATAACGACAAATTTTGACAAAAATAATTTAAAATGCGCTAAAAATAAAAAATATTTTATTTTTATGCAAAAAAACGTTGTTTCAAAAAAGCTTCAATTTGGCATAACAACTACGATTTTAATAATACTGACATTCAATCACTATTAAATGTTTTGAACACATTTTACTTTATTATATAGAATGGCTTTACATTAATTGATAAATCAATTTTCATAATCATACCTATATAATAAAACGTTAAATATAAAAGTTCAAACATATCATTATATATTGTGGTTCCTTATAGTGAATATAGCATAGATTTGAAAATACATTTATCAACCATAAAAATGTAATGGATAAGTTTATCTAGTGTAAAAGTTTTAAATATATGTCAAAACGTTAGTAAATAATGTGTAATGCCTTATTACACAATTTTAATAATTTCACCACGAAATATAAGCTCTAACTTTATTACAATCTGCAGAAATGTTATACAACATTTATTTTATTTATATGTGCAGAAAACTAAATACCTTATAACTGACCAAAAACAAAGTAATGGAAAAAATAGCATTCGGACAATCAGTATTATATTTAAATTTTATAATTAGCTATACATGGCAAATATGGCAAAATAAAGTTAGAATTGTGCAAATTCAAAAAATTAAAAATAATGAATTCATTAAAAATTAGATTACATTGAATTCAAATCAGAAAGAATATCAAAAACAATGTTTAATTGAAACAGGTATAATCATTTTTCGAAAATATTTAGAAGCAGACTATATTACTAACAGTATTGTAAGTAATATAAAATATTTGTGTGAAAAACAGGTAATATAACCAGTAAATAACTACTGCTATATCACAGGGAATAGGCAATATTAGTGCCGTCGTTGTTTATACGGAAACATTTGATAATGATATGACTTCATTAGGAAGGTAGACGTTGATATTGATTATTCACGATACAACAGATAAAGTCAATAAAGAATTGTGATATGTGCACAGTATAAAATTGAAATCAAACCAGTCTGTGTTGATAAACTTGTGCTTGCTATGGAAACGAATCATACAATTTTTAAAAGTATTGATTATAATATATTTTAAAACTTTATTAAATGAGTCAATTGAGGGAAATTATTTGGAAATTAATTATTGGCATGATAATTATAAAATGCTGTGAATACGAATAGAATGCTATACCTACTATTTATTTAAAAATAAAGATACCTTTAAAATAAACAACTTTATACTTTTTGTTTATTACACACAAAAACATATCACTCATTGTTGACAATCAAATATGAAAAACACAACACTATTTCATTTTTAAATATTCATAAGGTGAAACTTTTAAAATTTACAAGACTCTGCTAATATGGTCAACAATTCGAGTTTCAATGGAATGTGTAACTAATCAATAATTCTAGAATTCAAAATGTTAAAACGAAAAAATAAATAATAGAAGAAAAGAAAATTAATGTTTTGGTCCAAGGGTATAAAATTGAAGTTTAAAATTGAAAAGGTAAAAAAGAGAAATAGAATATAGACAAAATATAAATCTGGAAGAAGTAGGTAGGGATGTTATAATCATTCACTTCATTGGCACGAGGTGTGTACCAAAGCTAGAAAGTCTACAAAATCTTTGAATTGGCACTACTTGTGTGCCAATATCGAGAAAGCCTACACAATCTTTGAATTGGCACTACTTGTGTGCCAAAGCGAGCAAATCTACAACATTTTTGATGTAAGAAGCACAAAGGGAAGTAGCAGTGCAGATATGATCAATTTTGGAGACGTCAACAGCCGTGCCGAACACGGCTCAGAAAACTTACTCATATTGATCGACGATGGGTTGGATATCGGGTCCACCGATTGACAACTTGAGGCCTACCAGAGGAAAATAAGAAATGTTTCATCAATAGGGTAGAATAAATTTCTTCTGACCATCAACTTACGGGGCATAGCGCGGTGCACGGTGGACAGACGAGAAGGCCGCGGAATAGATAACTATCTGAGGCCGAGGTGATGTTGATTAGGCTGCCAGCAGCAGAACACAAAATGCTTCTCCCATTAATTTCAACGATGATACCTCTGGTTGAGCAGACATACTGAAAGACAACCGGAAATATTAACAACTGAACCTGAATAATTGAATATTATATAATTAAAGTTCCAGCACAGTCTGACCAATTGGGTCTACTTTTATAGAATCAATTTGAAAGCTTAAATTGTTGCAAAGTGTACACTATGTGTTATCTCTTCACCTTATAACAGCCTGCCCCCGTGGGAGATGGCTTGTAACTTTTCGAACAAGCGCTGACAAACCAACTTCCTTGTTGTTGATTGAAGCAGGAGGAGGAGGTGCCATAGGTTTCGGATAGATAGTTCTTCCCAGAAACTGTAATAAAATGCGGATAAAGGCTGTTGTTAATAAAAATAAGTCATGTTTTGGGCCTCGTGGAGAGCTATTTAATAATAAAAAATAATACTCTGACAATATACGAATATGAACTTCAAGTAATGTATTATATTATCTATAATCTCTTTTTAATCATTAGACATGAAAGATGGCTATGTTATTCGATAATTATTTCCATAAAGAATTATCTGAAGTTAGTGAATTGTTAGACAAGACATTAATTCCGATGAATAAATAAAAAGTCAACATTGCAGAAAACAAAATTAATATATTTAACAATATTCAGGGTTCTCACGATTTTCCCAATTTAAAATTCAAAGGATTCACTGTTTAATACATATATTAATTTTAAATAGGGAAAATCAAACTTATTGGCTTAATATTAATAATCTGATAGTTCATGTTTTTATATATAAAATAGTGAATATTAAAAATATTATGATATATTGAATCAACCGGCCTAATATATTATTGAAAAAAAATCAAAAATTATAAAAATTAACAAGAAAAAATAAATTTAGTATATCATTAAATTTCAAGTGGTTCTCAAGGGATAGTTGTGTAGCGGGTTGAGAATACTCCGGGTTAATAATACTACTGAGTACAACCAACCCGGGTTGATAATACCCATAAAACCTATAATTAAACCGGGGTAATATTACTCTGCAGTATTATCAAACCGGGTGATTATACTATTGTTGGGTTCAGGTACCTATATTAACAATATATTACTATTGTATTAAACTTTATTACGTAATACACATTGATGTCAAATTGCTGGTACATTGCTGCCCCTAAAATTTAGTACAATATGCTAGCCGAGTGTTCATTACAGAATTTCTTAATCACGAATATAATGTTATAAATGGCAAATACCCAAATTATTGTAAGAATGGTGGTAAAAAATCGAATATACGAAAAATAAGTAAAAAAAACAGCCTTCACTAAGGTGGTTTGGCATATCAGTGGAAAATGTGTGGTAGGTTACGTATCACCACATCCAAAAAAGATCAAGAAACCATGATTAGGTTGTTCCACGAAGGTGGAGAAAGAATAACGTCAAATTTAATGGCAGGCCATCGAGTTCGCAATAATACTCTCGAATTAATTTCAAGAAGTACATTTAGAAAGGAATAGATGCACAAATACACGAATATTCTGCCACATGTGATACTTGACAACGTGTGATTCTAATCCCGTGAAGATCCGCTAGGAGATGACCCCTGTGGAAGTTCTAAAACGTCCAATGAAACAAATTGGAATCGACATCAAAACTCTACCCGAAACAGAAGACGGCTTCAAATACTTCGTTCTTGCTGTAGACTATTTTACCAAATATGCACTAAAAGACAACTGTCGAGAAGGACCAAGCTGATGACAACGGAGACCTCGAACAAGAGACAACTGCCGAGAAGGACCAAGCTGATGACAACGGAGACCTCGAACAAGAGACAACTGCCGAGAAGGACCAATATGATGACAACGGAGATCTCGAAAAAGAGACAACTGCCGAGAAGGACCAAGCTGATGATAACGGAGAACTCGAACAAGAGACAACTGCCGAGAAGGACCAAGATGATGACAACGGAGACCTCGAACAAGAGACAACTGCAGAGAAGGACCAATGTTGGGCCAGAGTGAAGCTTGCGATCGTTCAGTATACTTGTATTTTGTCAACGATCATTTTGATTATCAGTGATTTTACTTTGTATTTAATTGAATTTGCGTTTGAAAGGGTAATTTTAAGGGTAGTATAACCAACTCAGCACAATTAACCCAGGTTAATACTTCTCCGTAGTTCAATCAAAACGGGGTAAGAATACTATAGAGTACTAAAATGGTATAGTGTAATTAACCCGCTATACCGGAACACTAATAAGTGACTATTGATTTCAGAATAAAAGAAATTTCTCCGATCCTTACAGCGAGTGAAAAAAAGAGTTAAAACTGATGAAACAGGGTCTTACCCGGTTGATTCTTGACCTCAGAGCAACTTGTGGTTCTCTTTATTGTGTCACCGTTCTTCCAATTAAATTCCTGAAGAGGTTGTAGAAAAAGAATTGTGACTAAATTTAGTTTTTTTTTCTTCAAACAACATTCATATATTTTAACTTGATCAACTTTGTGCATTATTCAAGTACTCATATATATTAAATATTGTCAACCTAAAAGTAGACTCGGATTTGAGAGTTGAGATAAACCACCGTCCCCCTTTTCTAGTGATACACCCAGGTGTGACAACCATTAATGTCTACATAGTGTTCTCTATATTATTATCTTTTTGACAATATTTATATCAAAGGTTATAATATTATAGGATAATATTCAAGTTACTGATGGATAGTTTACGGGTGATAATTTGTGTGTTGATAGATTTTTAATTATACTTTTAAAATACTAATTGATATTAAAAGTTATCACACGTTTTACCGATAATATTATTTAGTGCGTTCAGAAAATCATCAAGGAACCATTTCTATCTTATACACAGAGTATTGCGTCTATGTACATAATATATCTACATAAATTTACATTATATAAATCTAAATAAGCTTGAATATGATATCACAGTGAAGGCATGAAGGCGTCAATTTTCTGATTTAGAAAACAGTTACTATATCATGTTTCAGGTATATTCATTTACTGTAGACACAATATATTTAAATACATTTCTATAAACAGTTGCCAAAACAATAATAAAATACGTCATAAAATTATTTCAAACTTCTTAAATAAAGCATTTATTTGATAGAATAAAATACTTTGTGCGATAGGTTTTCAAACATTTTAAGTGTTTCTTAGATCTGACGTTGAAGGACATTTTCGTTCAATAATCCACATAATATGCACCCGGCATTTATGAAATGATGACAGAGTACGTCCTAAGACTTACCTGCACATAGGGGCAATAATCGGCAAGGTAGACCTGACTACCATAGAAGCCTTCGTCACCTGTAGCAACCGATTGCAAGGAGTCATAATAGCGGTAGATGGGAAGGAGGAGGTTAGGGTACTTGATGAGGTTGCAGTAACCATAGGCATTACGGTCGTTGTTGCAGGAGATATTGAAGGCGGTTCGATGTACTTCATCACAGAAGGGGGCGATTGTTTTTTGACTAGAGTCGTGGGAAGGAATTGTTATTAACCAAACTCAAAAGCAAAACTTTTACAAAAGGGACCTGTTCATTATTAAACTATCTAATTCGAGTTGAGACGCCCAATACTGGATTGGAAATATAAAATTAGGTATTTTCAAAGATGCGTAGCTATTATTTTTTGCGTTATTTTAAAATTCAATTATTTTTTTAAAATATAGAACCAATAATTAATTAAATAGATTGATAAAGGGTTTTTATAACACTATTAAATACATAAAAACAAAAAAATATATTTTTATGAACGAAATATTTTCCTAAATGTGAAATTTCCCCTAAGACATACCATGAAATAGGAATTCGTATATTATATAGTTATGCTATCATGTAATTATGCCTCTTCTGTTTATAATCAAATATTTCAAAATTTGATAAGTTAATAATAGATTGCCCATATGTATATTTACTGTTTTTCAAACTAAATTGTAATTATTAAAAAGAAAATCCTAATAAATAAACACAAAAGGCAGTATGAAAAGCTGACTAATTGCACTTTTACAATCGGATATTCAAAGATTATATTGTATATGGTAAAAATATAAATGTAAAAAACAAACAAACTAAAAAAATTAAAACCACAAAATTGAAATTGATTAAAATTAAATTTATTTTAGTTTCCTTGTATATAGATAGAGTTATTTGATTGTTTATTGAGTAAAATCAAATACATTATACTTTTGTATTACTACGCAAACAAATAAAATGAAGAAATTAATGAAACAAATATCCCTAACTTTAATTTTCCTGTAGGTATTGATAAAGATAATAAAACATAGGTATGAATTCAGATGTGAAAATATAATAAATGCTATATTTATTAAATCAGACTAAGTAATGAAACAGATGTCCAGTAAATCAAGTTTATTAATAGGATCAAACCAACAACGAAAACTGAAATACACTTACAAAGTTTTTCAATTTAACACCATATAACTACAAAAAAATACATTTTAAATTACCATCAGCTATGAACTACTATTTCTATTGTAAGTTTAACAGAAGAAGATCAGCTGAGCTAAAATAAAAGTGAAATAACAGAAGATGTGGTGAGATAAAATAACAGAGAACAACTAACAAAAGATCAGTTGAACCAAAATAAAAGAGAAATAACAGAAGATGTAGTGAGATAAAATAACAGAGAACCAACAGAAGATCTGGTGAGATAAAATAACAGAGAACTAACAGAAGATCTGGTGAGATAAAATAACAGAGAACTAACAGAAGATGTGGTGAAATAAAATAACAGAGAACTAACAGAAGATCTGGTGAGATAAAATAACAGAGAACTAACAGAAGATCTGGTGTGATTAAATAACATCCCTTAAATATTCCTAATATAATTAATTAATTTATATATTATTATTTAGATCGGAATATTTAATCTCTCCGAAATGTAAAAAATGAAATCCTTTAATCCCTTTCTGTCATACGTACCTCTGAAGATTTTCGCGCATATACTGGAAGCAGCTCTTCGTAGCAAAAGTGCAACCTAACGACTTTCCCCAATTGAGAGTATCGGCTTTGGTGTAGTCCACAGTATACCAACTGAAAATGAATACAAGTTGTTACCATGGTTATACGACAAACAGACAACATAGGGGGTATCGTGAGAGTTTTGTGCAAAGAGTTACTACCAAAAACAATCTACATAGATCCTTAGTATTTTGTTTTATGACTACGTATAAGGACAGTAAATTAACTTAATAAGAGGTTTTAATCGCATAGAATAAAAGAATAATGGTTGTCAATGTAAACAAAGCTAGGGTAAAAGTAAACATCCCTATAGAAAGAGAACAAGAGGCATCGTTAAAGGGAAAATAAAAAACAGAATTACTATGGTTGTAGTTACAATTTATGTTTAAGTTATGATTTCGGATAATGATCTTGATGGATCCATATTATAAAGGCATTATAAAATTTAGATTTTCAACAAAATGTCTGCAAACATCATCTTATGAAAACTTTTTATATCGACATTACAAAAGAAAATATTTGACAACAATTAGAACCATAAAGTGAACTTTTGTTAGTCACTGTGCAAAACTTTTCCTGGTATGTTTGTTTTGGTTATTGTCTTGGTACAGATTATAACAACAGAATGATCACAGAACAACATTGCTCTGGTTAGACGATCAATGACAGTCAATAGTCATCTTTTTGTCGTCTCACTATATTGTAACAATTTAAGAGGATAGTGATCCTGACATATTCTTCTTCGATGATACAATAAAATATAAAGAAATAGAAAAGTAATCTGACAACATGGACATGAATAGCAAGATAAGAAATGTGTGTCCATTTTCTAGCAAATAAACAAACACAATTTACCCTGTATCCTCCATTAATGCAAGTGTTATGCGAGACACGCGTTCATCCTGGGTGAATGTAGCCGTCATAAGATCGTTCTACAAAGATCACAATTAATTAAAATAAGATCAGAAATTAAATAAAAACTCAAATTATAATCGAAAATTATCTAGAGCTTATTTGTGTAACATTTCATACTGCTCAAATTCATTGATTTTAATTATCCATTTTTTGTAGAGCCTTAAATATAAAATTTTAAATAAATGGTTTAAACGATGGCCGGAAAATGGCTGTTTATTAAATATCAGTGAAAAAGTAGTTCAACTATTGATTTCAAACGCCATTTAACAATAGATTTAAATGTTAATTTAATATGATTATGTTTGATGTGTAAAACGGTTAATTCTACCTATAATTATTGTATACACAAACGAAGTAATCATAAAATACCTCTGGTGTCTTCCTGTATCATAATATGTTACACAATGAGAGTAATAAAATTTTACATGATAATGGAGATAAAGTTAACAGAAACTTACAAAATATCTGCCACGCCTAAATTGAAAACAACACTTTGTCGTTAGAAAACTAAAATATATAAAACTATAAAATGATTAGATCGATTTGACCTATATAATGATGACCTAATCGAAGCTATAATTAGGTAGACTTGACCTATATAATGATTAACTAGTCGACCATAATAAATGTTACATAATGTAACGGCATCAGAAATAGGAAATAAGTCGTAAGCAGTGGACATTTTAGTGGACATTATCGAAATTTACGTTATTTCACTTAATTTATGAACTAATATCCTATTAAATTTAGTCAAAAGTGAGCTTAAACATATTCACTTACCTCCATAATTCTCTTCTCCCAATGTGTTATCGCCACACCCAGACCACCCTGGTCCTCCACTTCAATACCCTCCATTGTCGGACAATTAAAATGTGCCCTGGCCTCGCTCTGTAAAGAAATAGCGAAACCAAAGAAATATTAGTACCTATACCGCTAATAAAATATTAATAACGTAATAAAATATTGACAAACGGAAATATATTAATTCTATTCGTGTATTTAAAACTGTTACTCAATTTCAGATGTTAAGCCGTTGAGCTTAAGAAATTAGCATAAATTAAAAAAAAATGTGTGTTGCCACTTCACTACACTAAATTTATAATCAATTATTCTAAATGCATCCTGTATTGCCCAGATGTCAAACAGTGAACGGTGTAATAAATTATTTATAAACATAACAGACATTAGATAGAATAGTTTTACTTTCTACTTTCGTAAAGAAAACGGTTTTATTTATTAAATAATAGGATTAGCTATGGCTACACAATCAATATTATCTGTCAAAGATTAACTTCTGTGTTAAGAGGTTCATCAAACAACTTTCTTTCATATGCACAATAAAAGAATCGCTTTCAAAGAAGAAATAATACTTCGATATTTAGTTACAAGAAGGGAGACTCAACAAATATTATTGACAATAAGAAAAACTTACATAAAAAGTGACTACAAACATTTGTGTAATAGTTTCATTGTTCAAATATAAAAAGTTTATCACTATGAAGTCAGTTCAAATATATTTACGTTAACAAAAATTTAATTCAATTATAAAAGTTGTCAATATTTCAAAGATGAAACATTTTAAAATAAGGATTTGCTTTATTTCTAGAAGAGTCAACTTCCTTACCAGAACCTTTGGAAGAACCATGACACTGACATTCTTGGAAAAGGAGCCAGTGTTGGACTGCCAGTTGATAGTCTTGTTTTTGATGACAGATTCTGACCATTGGTAGAGGCTTAACCAAGAGAGAAATCAGGAGTTAACAGTTCGTATTTAATTATTAAAATAAAAAAAACGTATGATTTAATAACTTCAAAACTATATATTGAAAATGTTCGTCCTTACGACGTGATTAATGCACATTTGATTAGAACAGAAATGCATCATTCTTTTTGAATTTTTCAGACATTTAACAATATGGACCCATTTTAAAATCATAAAAAATATTGTGAGAATTATTTATTTTGTATTTTTCTCAATATATTTTTGTATTGTGGCTTCATTACTGATTGTGTTTTCTGTATAGATATATAAATACTTTATGAATAAATTAAAAAAGATATTATTCAGCAGACTATAATTCACCGAGTGCAAACGAAAAGATTCAAACCAATAAAGAAATATTAGAATGAAAGGAAACCCGAAGAGGTTAAACCTCCTTATTACACGCATTAAAAACCTGTGATAAGGAGGTTTGACCTCGAAATTAGTTTATTTTTCTTTAATTTAAGTAATTACATGACGGACAAAATGTGATATTAAATTGTTCTGGACGAAAGCACCATATTGTAACCAGTTAAAGCGGTTTACCTTGCATGACTGGCTTCCATTCCCAAGATGGGTTTGCCAGTCGTATTGGACCTCGGTGTGTAGGGGATGCCATTTTCATCCCGGAAGAAGGCGTACAGACTGATAGCAAACCCCTGATAGAGTGAAACACAGTCATGAGTTAGAATATCGTCCTGTGCCTCTTTTAAGTAAATATTATTCCACATGTTTGAAAAGCGCATCAAACAAAAGTTGACAAAGTTTAGTTTTTATAATAACGATATTGATTTAGATATATTATTTCAGTTAAAATATTTTTATGAAATGGTTAATGGAAAAAGAATTATCACAAAACAATTGGACACAAGAGATATCACACTTTTTTTTGTATATTTATCCACTCACTAAGGCGTGCAAGATCTCATGTTTGGCCGTGAAAAGGGCTTGTCCAATGTAACCAAATCCTGTTTCAAATCTGTTCGGACAGAAGTTGATGTAGCCAGCAACAGGTCTTGAAAACGTACAGACGAAAAGATTTTGGTAAGTTGAAGCAATTATAACTGAAGTCATTTTGTAAAATTGTGTAACTTTAAAAGAAAGATTAAAAAAACTGGAACTTTGATAATAAAAACACAGTAATATCTTAATAATTCTAAGAAATTTGTCCCCAACAAACTCAGATTGAACCTTCAGATTCCACATACAATAAAAATACAAAACTTTCGGGTTCAAAGGGTTACAATTCCAACAAATTAATGTCAACAGAGGTGATTAATATTGGAGAAGCAGAACCTGCAATAAGGAAGAAAATGAGTCCCTAATCTAATATTGCACATCCTGTGAAAGGAAGGTATGGGAGGATTGGTATATACGGTACCTTATGGTTTTGATTGGGTCCTTATGATTAATTAATAAATTTGTTCTTAATTGCATTTACAAACACAATTATAGTCAAAATATATGAGGTACTAAAATAATATACGAGAAAATATCTTGAAGCAAGAGTTTGAAAAACTGTTTCATTTAATTTATTATTCAAATACATTTTAATTATTTTCCTCAGAAGATCAAAAAATAATTAAATCAAATCAAGAGAAACAAAATATAGTGTGACAATTGCTACCATCATCAAACCAATAACCACACGACCAATTCTTAGTCACATTTTTGAATAACCCTTATAGACGTAAAGAAATTAATATGATTTCATTTATTTTTATTGGAAATGGATATTTCAGATTATTTTCACATTATCAAAGTTTAATATTAAGAATCGTGAAGCCTCAAAATTACATTAGAAAATGAAAAAAGTCTTGCGTAAGTTAAGGAATCACTGGGAAAAGGTGAAACTAGGTTAATTGAAGTAATAATAGACCACGTGTTATTCATAAAATTCTTTTTCGACTATACCAGTCGAGAATATAATTTATGGTAATTATGATAGCCAGGAATTTATAGAATAAAATATTCAAGTCATTTTTCCCGAAAACTTGTTAGAATCGTGTACACATTTTCAAATGATAATATTATTTCAAGTCATTTGATACCAAAGCGAAATAGACCAACCACAGAATAATTTACAAAAAGCAGTAAGCAAGCAAAATACACCGAATAATATGTATATATATATGATAGGTCCCAATTGTTCTCATCAATAAAAATGTATTTGTTTAATCACACATGCTAGCTATGTAAAGAAAGGTCATGCAAAGATGAATCTTACTTGTAATATCAATCAGAGCATCTATGATCAGTGACATTTGACCACAGATGGGGATAATAAATAGTTTTATGGAAAAAATATAGAAACAGAAAGAAAATAAACAAAATATTGTTAAGACAAACTTTTGAAATCTGCGTTATCTTTGTCCATGTCTAAACAATTATTCGTTTTATATACTTTGAAAACTTAAAATATAGATCAATCTAACACCGCCTTCGATTAAGTTGAGAGATCAATATAATGTAGAAAGAGAGAGAGATGTTTCAACATCGATATAAAAAAATTTGATTCAATTATATTTCATTTGATAAGAAAAAAAAAGTTTCATAATCAATGCCAATTTTTTATATCTGAATCGATTAAAATACTAAATTTTTAAACAAAATATTTTATTTAAAATTCTAAACAGTATACATTGAATAATAAAGATTTTAAAGCAACCAAAAAAAGTACTAAAACAATCCAACCAGGCGTCAGGTGGTATCATATTGTTCTTAGCTAACAATGAAATAAATTCTTAAGTGCAGATATCAAAAATTTGGGTGTAACTCAGACATCTTGGTAATGAGAACGTTTTACATAAATGTTAGGTAAAAAAAGTAACGCCCTATAATCCAATAAACCCTTTAGAAATGCTGTCAGATTTAACAGAAACTAGCTGACACACAACGCACAAACTAACTACATCTGCCACAAGAAAATGATGTGATAACGATTAGTCTTACACTGAGACAGATACTCATTGACATGGTAATTATAACAAAGGTATTATTTTAACCATTAAAGTTCAAAAAGTGTTACAACTAATTGAAACTGACTGACAAAGTTGACTGTTCTGTATTCGTTGTTCTGGGACGGTAAAGCTTTAAAGACCGCCTGTATAAATTAATTAAGTGGAATAATCACGATGATTGATCCAAGTAGTTAAAATAACCTTCAATAACTTATGAATTCAGGATCTCACCTATCCAATTTGCCCTCCATTTGACAGTGAGCGGCATAGGCGAGGACATTGGTGGAGCCGCTACAGCGACTAGTCAACTGGGCCGAGATGTACAGCACGTAGTCGGCATTATCGACCCCTGCTCCAGAAGTGCCCGAGGTCACCGTTTTATTGTTAACGATCTCTTTGCATGCCTGTTCAAATGTAAGACGATGGTATTTGATAAACAGTGAATACTGTTCCTTTTCGTGACTCACATTGCACACATTTCCAACCTTTGATATTGGAGAAGAGTTCTGTACATTTTGTCACTTTTAATAGAAATTGCATGCATTCAAACAATTTGATAATAGGAAATAGTTTATAATTTAAAATGTAGAGTTTATGAATAGAGCTTTCTCGATGATTTGGGGGGTTCATAATTAAAAATATTTTATCATTTGTCCTGAAAACAAAATTGTTTAAATGTTTTCATTCATTAATTTAAATTGTAATAAAAAGAGAGAAAAGCATATCCTTATGTTGTAGTGTTTCATCTTCTGGGTCATTACTTACGTGTTTCACAAATACTTTTCTGTTTTCAGCTGAGCAGAATTAAAATATTAATTAAAAAAACAATTGCTGTCGGTAAAAATGCAAGGAACGTTGTACTCACGTTTAAGTGGCTTTGGGGCACTTCGGTAACACCACAAACAGTGGTTGCTGCACACCCTTCAACACAATAGTAGACAAATTGGTCGTTCTCTTTCGTGACGCCCACCCTGTTAGTGCCACATTTTCTTTAGATATGAAGAAGAAAACAGCAATGAACAAACCTTCAAAAAGAGTAAATTTACGATAAACAATAAAAATGACATCAAATTCCATGATGCCCAATAAAGTAACTATTTATGGAGACTTGCAACATAAAAGAGAAGTAATGAAACAATTATAGCAGTTTACAGATGCTGAGTCTAACAAGCTGCTGTGCAATAATTTGTAAAAAGTACTTTATACTTAATCCAAACCAAATAGTTCAAACATTTTCTAAAAATATAAAGTTCGGTCTAATATTTTTGACCAATCAATTTATTTTGACTTAATAATTATTTTTAAAGATCGTTGACAAGGAACTAACCGGTTGAGCTTGACATTGTTTGAACGTGATTTGGGTTTAAGAATTTTCTGCCAGAAGTCAATAGCATCTTGAATAACACTTTTCTGAAATAATCCAATTTTAACAGCCGGAATTATATTTCACAAAAGAAATAATATATTTGTCATTAGAAGTAATCAATAATATGGAATATATACCTTAGTTGCAAGATCTGGAAGTATTTCAAATGAGGTATCATAGTATGGAAAAATTCTCATAAAGCTACTGTCAGTATTCCGCTTGACCCTGTCATTAATTTCAGGATCAAGAAAGACTCCTGTCAAAACCTAAAAATTCAAAATATGCCACTATATAACAATGAATATAACAATATATAAGAATCTAATAATTATGAGATTTTTTAATGTTTAAATGTGAATTAAATAATATCTACCTCATTAATATCAGGAATATTGTATGAACAAATATGTGAATGAGCAATTGCAGAAAACAGCAAAGTTTGCAAAATCAACAACAGCATCATCTGTAAAAACAATATGAAACTAAAATATGGAAACATTTTAAAATAATTATATATTTGTTACAATTTTCCAATTTAATAAAAATAATACAATTGTAAAATTATTAATTAATATACTTATTAATATAGTGTTATTATTTCTAAAAGCTGGCAACATGAGGCATTAATGATCTTTACATTGACAGATATCATGCATTATATAATAGCAAACAGCTATATATATATATATATTCAAATAATTATTTTAAGTTGAGAAAATGAAAAAAATGAAACTAATAGGTTCAAATAGAATAAAAATATTAATATGTACTAATTTGAAAGGAATGTGCCACTACAGTAGTGTCAGAATAAAACTGCATCACATCATAGTGTTTTAAATGCCTTGAAATATAATTTAATAAATATTAATATAATTCGTAAATGTCTATATATATGATGATAATTATATTTTGTATTTAATTTTTTTGTTAGAAGCATAGTTAGAATCATATATATGGCTCTATATATCACATATGTTATTCAAGTAGGTAATGAACATGTTTTAACAGAATAAAATATATGATAATTTATGTCAGTTAAATATTTTTATAGTTTTGGTTATTATAAATAAATTATTTGGTTAGTTACATTTTAATCTTAAATAAACAAGTAATATTAATTCTAGATAAAAAATTAAAATGCAAAATAGGTCAAATTAATGTTACTATATAATTGTTTAAATGTCATTTGTAATTATTTTTCATTAAATGAACTAATGTAATATTATAGCAGATTTCAAATAATTAATATCGACAAAGTAGTACACTGTACTTTTAGTCATGTGGTTATTCTTAGAATTATTCTCAGCTATTTTTACAGATCATAAATTATATACCCAAGCACTATAAAAACTTGTATTAAAAGAAGTCTACTGGATGAGATCTGTGAATTTGTTGCAATTCCTTAATAATAATAGGTAGCTAAATTATTAATATATCAATTACTTCTGAGCCAATTAATCTTTAATTAATTAGGAATACATTACTTTGCAGTATTCCTATCTCAGGAATGGATGATGCCATTGTGTACATCATTTTATAGACATAATTTAGAATGACAAGTTTAGAATATTAATATAGTATGTAACTATATATATCTGGCTTATTAACTATAAGACCAATCTATATATAATCTTATAATGCATATTGATTCTCCTGTGATTTAACAAATAGATAATAATTCTATAGTAGAATATTATTATAAAGTAAATTTAACAATTTAATATTTTTATTAATTCACTTTATCACAATTAATTAACTCATATATTCTTAATGTAAATCTTCTCCTTCAGAGTAAATTGATGAATATTTGCAATTTAAGGAATTTGTAATAAAAGTAGTAATATAGAAAGTAATGTAAATGAAAAAAATATATATATGTTATGATATAAACAAAATTCAAACAATAATTAGGTGTGTAATACCTATTGAAAACCAGAAAATCACAAATCTTTGAAATATATTGTACAAAAAGTCAGAAATATTAATCAAGAAAGATAACATCATCTCAGGCATGTGACAGGACCATATTTAATAATAATAGAAATAAACACAAGTGGTAAATATTAACAAAGTGCAATATATTAAAAGTGAGTCTTAATATTTATGGATGTTCCATTTATTACACACATTGAACAGCCCATTTTTTTCCTATAAACAGACAAGACTTTTGTTTCATTTATTACCCACACAGAATGGCATGTTTTGTTCCATACCAATCTGTTTATCACCTGCAGCCATATTCCAGGTTATTTTATTCTGTATACTAACTTTTCAAAATAATTTTTTGTTAATTGCTTTTTAATTAAAGATGAAATATTCAAATAAAATTTTTACTTTTAATCTTTAACATATTAGACAAATAATAATTTTGTTATATGACCATTAGCTAAGTTAACCATTCTATTCACGAAGTTGGTTTTTCACCAAACTTAAAAATGTTGTATCTGGTTGGCAAATTCATATGGTCCCAAATAATATTTTTGTATCCAACCATACATATCATTCACAAACCATACATATGGTTGAAGTCAACAGGAGTCATTATATGATTCATGGAACCATACATATGGTAAGCAAATTGGAAAATTTAAAGTTTTTTGGAATATGTAAAAATCATTTAAACAAACACAAACATTTATCACAATGTCAAGAGTATTAACCTTTTACCAAAGGTATGTTAAATTTCAGATTTTAAAAAACATGTTATCTGCATTTTTATTCACTGAAAATTTCAAAATATTTGTGATATTGATAGTTTTGGAAAAAAGTAAATTCAGTGTTATTATGATAAAGAGTATGGCAATCATTAGCTTTCATGTGTGTCTCTTGGATGCATAGTACACAAATTTTTATATTTTTCTATGTCTTTTAGAATTAGGATTGTAAACATTGTTTGTTCCAATTCTTATCTTTTTGGGTTTGTTTTTTGACCTTGAGAGGGATAGTCGAGTCAGGGTCAAAGGTGCTACTCTAAGGAATGTTTGTTGCCATAATGAAAAAAAAATAGTTTCCTGAAAATTTTTCATCAGCTTGTCAGTACCAAAACCATTGTAGATATTAATAATTTGACATAAAAATTTTCATGCTGAAACATTAATTATAAGTTTTTTTATTATTTTACCTTTAAGTATAAAAACTATATTTTTTAAATTTACTTTCCCTTATTATGTAAGTGAATGGTTCATGAATGGTTGGATAAAAAAATTGTATTTGTTAACTGTTTATATGGATTGCAAGCAATAAGAATTCACTAACCAGAGACAAAAAATATATAATTATTTGTAAACATTATTGTTTATTGACTCTGATAAAGTCATTATGATTGCAATACGAACTTATTTAATGCCCTTTGTAATCAAGTCATTTATGTCTGTATAAAACCATTATTAATTACATTAGAAGAACTGTTGTCATCACTAGTATTGCAGTAATTTTGAAATATATTTGGTATTTGGATAATTGGAGTCAGCTATAACTTTATCAATGGTTCAAGTTTGTAGTATATAACAATTATCAATAATAAATAAATAATGTGAATCATTTTCTTAAAAAATATCTTTTTACAGTTATATAAAAAAAAATTGAAAAGAAAATACTTTGAAGTTAATGACTGCGAATTAATCAACAGTTTATAAGTAATATAAGGGCTGTGAATTTAAATTAATATTTAAAAACAATTTTTACTAAACTTATAAAAAATAAAAGAAATCTATTAAAATATGATTACCAAAGTGAATTGATTTATTCGATAGTATACATATACTGAAGCAAAAAAAAAATTTAATAATACATTTTATTCCTAAAACATAAATATCTTTGTAAAACAATTAATTTTGCCGCATAATATGTAAATAATAAATCAATATTCATATAACAAACTAAAACCATACAGATCATGATAATGACATATATTATTTTGTATACATTATAAAGATAATCTTCAATAAAAGTAAATTTAAAACCTTCATTAGATTACTTTCGTTATAGTTTACAATTACCTAATATTTATAAAGGTACCTCTTTGACAAGTTATATTAAATAAAAATATATAAATACATATATTTTAATAAATGTAAGTACTTTGTAAATTTTATATGGAAAATATTATTATTTAATAGACTATAACAACCTTTGAGTAAAATGTTGAATATTATAGTTTTTGGTCGAAATAATTTGGTCTTAATAATTCTATAATTTGATTATAAACAAAATTTAATTTTGTTAACAGCTTTCGCAGCCAATCAATAATTGATTATTTTAAAATAAATATTCTTTTCAGTTTAATATTTTTTGCATAATATATTTCACTAGGTACACAAAGAGTTACGTAATATTTCAATTATTTTTAACAATTTGAAATAAAATAATCCTTAATAGCTTTTTATGAAATTTGTCATTATATAGCCTAGTCAATTATAATTATAATATAAGTCAATTTAAATGTCAATTATAAAAAAAAAAATTCGTAATAAATGATAATTTTATTTAATAAATAAATTTACAATACTTGACAGCTGTATTTTTCTTTAAAAATACACTTAAAGTTAAGTTATTAAAAGAAAAATATATATGCGGATATACATAAACTAAAAATATATAATGAAAGGTAGGTATATATAACAAAACGATAAACAGCTATAATTTGAATTGAACAGAAATTTGTCAGAATACAACAAAAGGACGGAAAATGACGAACGATGTAATGATTAATTGAAGCAATTTAGTTGATATAAGTAAAGATCACTACGTATCTTTACTTAGTGATCTATTAAATTTTACCTACCTATTCCATGCAAAAATAAGTTTAACAACAAAACATAATGTACAAAATCATGTGGCAATTAAATCTACTAAGAATATTTGAACTAGTTACAAATAATCAATTAATAAATCCATATCTGTTAATGAAAGGTGACATAAGTCAATAATAATATTATCATTAATATATAATATATTATGATAAAAATATTACCTATTGTAAAATCTGGAGGATATACATAGAGATTTTAATTAAAATGTTTTAATTTATTATTCTATGAATCATATGAATCAATTAACATTAGATTTCTCGAAGGCCAACCTAGAATTTAGAAAATTATTGTTTTCCCTAATTTTTAAAATATACTATTTTTCAAAATTCAAATCAATCCAAAAAAATTAATTCTTAGTATAAAATAAAGAATAACATAGGACTGTAAACTGACCGTAACAAGTTTTAAAAAAAAAGAAAAAGAAGAAGAGGTTTCAAGTGATTAATTATGCAAGATTAGCAGCCGAGTTTGACAGTACAACTATTGGGACGCCAAGCGCGCCTCGCAGCCGTTAAATCCGTTGTCGTTGCATTGCCGTTCTTCTTGCGATTTTTCTGAAAAGGATAGTCAGGATTATAAAACAAACTGTTTACTAAATTAAAACCAAATTGCTAGAAATATCTATTGATAAATGGTCGTAATAAAACACCGAACAAGAAATAACAGTAATCACCTTCTTCTGTAATTCCCATTCAACGAAGGCTTTCTTCGCCTTCTCCTCTTCCTCTTTGTCCTTCTGGGCCGCAATCTCGTGGTCCGTCAAAGTCTTGGTCTTCTGAGATTTCACCATTTCTTGACTCTTTACATCCTTCTTTGATTTCCTGTGACAAAGAAGACATTGCAATACTGATTATTTAAAAGCCTTTCTTACTGTAAAATGTATACCTTGAAGCAGTCAACTTACCAGGACTGAAAAGCAGATTCAGCATCCTTTTTGGAAAGCTCCTTACTCTCTTTCTCTTCGCGTTCCGTCCGCTGTTTGGCGGTCTCCTCCTTCCGTTTGGACTTGACAAGGGTTTCTGTCTTCTTCTGATTCCAACATTCAAATGCCTAGTAGTAATAACATACTTGATAGATATACTTATGTTATTTAACCATATTGAGGTCTAAAACACCCGAAACTAAGAAACTAATACCTTAAACGAGTGACTGGTATTAATTATATAAAATAAAATTATCATATCATATTAATTTGCACAAAATACCTCATAAAGATACTGTTATACTTCATAAAGATACCTTTTTAGCCTCGTTTTTCTTTTCATCTTCTTTCTTCTTCTCATCCTCAACTTTCTTCTCCTCTAGTTTTTTCCGTTTAGCGATGTCATGAAGAGAGCCTTTCTTTGAATCCCTCCAACAATCGAAAGCTTTTGCCCGGTCAATTTCTCGGTCTTTCTCCTCCTAAAAATGAAGAACAGGTTGATCAAGTATTAATAGCAGAGAAAGTTTGAACGTCTTTTCAATCCTTTATTTATAGATAGATGATATCATAACTCCAAGGATATAATAATATAACATTAACTACATGTAAAAATAATTTCTGTTATCGAAGCCATCCTAATTTATATAATATATTGTTATACTACTATGACTAAATAATAAGTAATATAAATATATGTATTATATTCTTTGGTTTAAAATATAAATAAAGATGGTTTTCAACATTTGAACATTTATATTTTTAATAAAAGGTTTAAATGATACACATAATAGAATTTAAATTAAATGGTATAAACGATATAAAAAGACTACACCTTTTCTTTTTTAGCCTTCTCTTCTGATTCCTGATCATTTTTTTCCTTAAGTTTCTTCTTGGCCTCGGTAATTCGAGTCCGGTACCACTGATCATACACCGAGTCGCGCAGAGAATTCGAATCTGTGAACTCTGTAGGCGGCGGATCCTCGGTGGAGCTGCAACTTCGCTGGGCAGACTGCGGCCTGGTGACTACCCGCGGTTGCACCCGTTCCTTTAGACGGGCAGAACTAGGGAGGCGGAGATTAGTTTATGGATTGTGAGTTACTAAGAAAATGCAATGCACCTTTTAACTGGACCTCGACCCTTACTTACTTTGTTAAAAAGGTTTTAGTTTTCAACTCTGCAGTTGTAGTCAACCGTGACGACTTTTGAGTTTGGGAGTCGAGGTTGCTCTCCGTCTGAGCATCAATCACGGCGTTGATGGCCATTGTGTCCTCCTGGTGTTCTGAGCTCTGAGCTGCCAATTCACGTCTGCTCAGGGCGGAAGAAAAAGGAGAATCTCAATCGTCATCTTCCGTAATACTAATGTAGTCACCACAATTTCATAATAAAGTCTCCTGCTCGTTAGCAATGTTTTAACAAACACCTTCTGTGTTTATTTTCCAAAAGATTCATTTCGCCTATTGATCCATGCATCACAGATGTACACATTTTTGAAGAAATCTATCGCTTAGTCCCGCCATAAGAAGACAAACCTTTGTCTTCATTGAAAAAATAAATCTGATGACGTCATCGATCTTTTGAATACACTCTTGAACGTGACAAATGAAAAAAGCATTTCTGATAGATGTGCTTTTTTTATTATGAATATAATCTTCAAGGCGACTCTATCGGAATTCGACCCTATAGTTCTCAAATACGGAGTGCGAACATCTCAAATATTCGATAACGTTTACATCAATACTCAGGCGCATATTATGTTTGTCAACGATGGAGATCGAAAACTAGATTACCCTGCGGCATGATTTCTCATTATTTCGGGTCACGCTTGCATGCGTCTCTCACCTAATTGGTTGTCATGGTGAATGCATGACAGCTCGATCTCGCGTTATTCTAAAACACGTTGGCTACCATACCCTGGCCCGGCTTCCAAAGAGCCTGATCACAATATTTGATAATATAATTTAGAATAAAATACGGTGACGTCAACGACACCAAAAACTGAGACTAAAGTTTTAATTTCGAAATATAATCAATATTTTTCTAACAAAGTAGATCCAAAACTACAAAATATCGGAATCAAAGAATCTAATTCAACGCTACAAGTATGGTTCCAATGTGTCAAATGATGTCAAAAACTTATTGGTTTAAAAGTGGAAGAATAAGAGGGAAGTTGATGGTTACAGAAGAATGTCTACATTTATTTTGTACATCATAGAGTGGCTTTGTTACTCACTTTCTGCGCTTCTCCTCTAAGCGCCGCTTGGCCGCCTCTTTCCGCAATGTGGAAGCCTCCTTCTCGGTCTCGTCACAAAAGGAGCTGTCGCTAAGGTTCCCCTTGTCGTTGCGTGACAGACTAGGCAGACTTGAAGCAGACGCTACTGCAGAAAGAAGGTGTGGTGGGGCTTGCATTAACAGAATCCTCTGAATTACTATGGTCAAATAACAGCAGCAAAAACTCACGTGCAACCTGGCCGGAACTCCTCTGCACAGAGGGTGCCCCCCTCTGCTGCCGACGTTGTCTCGGAGTCGCCGACAAGTCTTTGTCGGGAGCCGAATCTCCCGGCAGATCCAGGTCCGGAGACTCCCGATCCGCGGCCGCTTGTGCTCTAGCGCGTTGTCGATCTGGAATAACCAGCGACTCGTCCACACTCCTCTCGGTGGTGCCATGACCGCGAAGCCGCCGTTCACGTTCGGCGTCATGTCGGCGCGGCGACGCCTGCCCGCGACTTCCCTCCAGAGCCCTCGGCGAGCCACTGTCGGTTTTCCGACGCGGGGCCACTTCAGGCCTGCCGCCGTCGAACAGAGGGTCGAAGGGTTTCCCTTTGTTCACGACCGGCTCATGTCTGCGCGAGTCCTCCTGGTCAACAAGAGACTTCCGCTTTGGAGTCTTCGGGCCAAAAAGATCTTCTTCGAGAACCGTGGAGGGAGAACGGGTGTCCTTTCGCACCAGCCGGTGGTCCGTGGTGGACGAGCTTCGTGGACTTTTTCGGCCTCGAGAGGTCTCCGTGTCAGGGGAAGCCTTGTGACGACCTTCCTCCTTCTCCTCCAGCAGGGCGGCCCGACGTCGCTCGCGGTCCTTAGCCGTCGGTTTGTCTTTGGCCTCCTCATCGCCCATCAGATCGAGCAGGCTGGTTCGCTTCGATGAGACTGGAGTGGCGGAATTCTCTACCTTACGGCGGTCTCGCGAGTTCTCGCCTTCCTTGTCCTCCACTGTTGGCCGGTGGACCTGACCAAAGGTGTCCTCTTGCACCTTTCTGCGGGTACGTTCTGTGGGGATGATTTTCGACGCGTCCTCTTTAGGGGTGCCTCTGAATTAATGATATCATAATTTAGCGAGCGGTATCGAAGACTTAGTTCTGCTTGTTTTCTATAAAAGCTAAGTAATGGAACTGGAGCAGAACAATAACGACATTGCTATCTATGAGACAGTCGCTTTGAAGAAATGTAAAAATAGCAATGCAGACGATACAGAAACACTTTTACAGAATATACAACATCAAAGCATTCAAAATAAATAGAACAAATTACACATCGACTATATTATAAAACAAATTATTTTTTTTATCTTAAAATCAATACATCGAAAACAATTACAATTTTGTACCAAACGTATTTCTAACTAAGAGGGAAAACTAATTAAAAACATAATACGTTGAAAACCAAATCTTCTTTAGCAAAAGGACAAACACAAAATGTCTGTGTAAATTTCCGTTTTTAATCATTAGTGTCGTTTCGGTTTTACTAACACATAATCTATAATCTACTAGTTACAAGCATGCTCGGGTTTACCTCATCTTCGCCTGTTTCTTCCTTGTTTTTACTCTGTATATGGGGATCAATTAGAATCAGTCTATTTATGATGAGTGTATACTGCACTTGTAATAGCTATCCAGATATTTCAACAATTTTCAAATGTAAATAAACATATTCCTATAAATAGTTCCACATAATTAGTTGATCATAAATTAGACGACAACATTAAATTGCAGCATATTTATTATGATTTATAAGATGTTGAAAATCCTTCCACAAAAAAAGTAGTTATTGGATATATGTTCACTCACGTTTCCGGCTTAAAGTTCATTGTCCTATTTAAGAATGATAGATCGTCATCCTTTTCACCTATAAAAAACGGAGACGAATACTTAGTATTACCTAACCGAATACAAATATCGTACACTATGCTAATAATACTAGAACTATCAAGAAAAAAAAGCAACATCCTACTCTCTTCTTCGGGAAAAGTGACAACTTTTTTGTAAGTTGGAGGTTGGAAGGTTGTGCTCTTCTGTTCTCGAAGCTTCACTTTCTCTGCGCCTGCCTTCCCCAAAACAATCTCTGCCGCTGTGGGTGGAACATCCTCCGTGGTAACTGGTTCTGGTGGTGTGGGCTTCTTGGTGCTTTTCAAGAACTTGTTGGTTGTATCGCCAAATATATCGGGTGTTTTGCTGTTAATATCCTTTTCTATTTCTTCATCAGAGTCGGACAATCCAAAAGAGAGGCCCTGTGACCTCCGCTTGCTCAGCGTGCTTGAGAGTTCGCTGTCGAAGCCAGAATTCTCTGTACGTTGCGACTTTAAGAAGCGAGACGACATTGCAGTTGTTGACTTTGCGTATGTTTTGATTCAATATGGATTTATTACTGACAAAATGGTGGAAGAATTCAGCCGTCTAAAAATGAATTGAAAATAATCTAATAAAACCAATTAAACCAATTGATGTTTTCTTTTTATTTGATATGTAAAAAATACTAGCCTTAAATTTTAAGCCTAAATCAATTGCCATAAAAATATTTGATGAAAAATTTACTAGAAAATGAATCCACTTTGTTATGTGAAATAATTGTTTTGTTAATAATATTTTATGACAATTTTGGTGTCACTCATATGATGACTATATACAATACTTCAAAAGTTGAGTTATTATTTGAAAGTTTGAATAGTTTACTTTAGTAAAACTGCTTAATAATTTATTATTTTTGTATTAATTCACATAAAAAAGAAAATGTTTCAATAATTTAAATTAAATAACTAGATCCTTCCTCTTTAAATGATACAATTAAGTTTTAATTAATAACTAATTGTGTCATTGATACATAAATAATCAAATTATCAATTTAATAGCTTTTTACCTCAATAGGATTTTCTTTCAAAGATTATTAATAAAACAATATTCAAGGGACCAAAGAAATATTGTGTGATTATACCTGAATAATTAAAATAATATAACGAGCTATGTACAAATACAGAATAATATATAAATAATTTCATTTATTAATTGTATAGCTAAAAATATGTATTTTTTGTGTAAACTTCTGAATTTTTTAAAATTTTGTTTGTATAATAACTTTGTAAAATAACTGTCCTAAATAACTGCCACTATCCTAAAGCTGGAAATCGGAACACTCATGCATGCACATGCTGCTCCCCCGAAACCACCATGAGTGAGCAAAGTGCAAAAAATGTTTGAGATTATTTTTTTGGCTTTTGTATATAAGTGAATATTGTATTGGGTACTTCTATAGGGTTTGCTTCTACCCACCAATTTTGATTGAGTTATAATACATGAATAATTGAATAAAATGTACTATACAATAGATTTTTGTCAATTGATAGTCCTAGTCTGCACAATATGTCTGCTATATGATATGTAAAATGTTTTCTTGGAATATAATATCAATAAAGTGGTAACTGAGAATGGTGTCTAGTCTAAAAAGGACAATAAAAAATTAGACACTTTAGACATACACATCTTCTGATGGTACCAAGATTAAACTTCTCCAATTTTTGATATAATTATAATTGCATGTAGTACATAGGCAAAATATATGCATTCAAATTTGGTGTATGATTTGAAAGTCTGAAAATAATTTTTAACAAAATTATTAATTTAATATATGTAATATTTTTTAAATTAACAAACCTTCCCTTCGGATTAGCATTTTTTATTACATTTTTAGCATTTTTTTAAATGTTATCCTAGAAGTCTCAAATTGAGACAAAACCAGCACAATCTGGACAATCAGCCCACAGTCCAGCATAATCTGGATGAGTGTCAAAATTGAAATGGTTATTATAAGATGTAAAAGTTTATTTTTTATTAGTGAAGATATCTCCAAATTTGGTGGATGAAGTCTTGCATAAATATCTACCACTTCTTCCAAATCAATTATTTTTATCATAAGTAATATGAAGAAGTGCCAACACAGAAAGCCTTTCTTGGTCCATGGAAGAATGCATGCATGTATTTAATCACTTAATTGTACTTGACAGTGATTCCTTCTAGATGAGGTAAGTATTGGTAAATCACAAGAAAAATTACAATGAAATCAAATAAAATCTTGTTAGGTAGCTGTTGTGCTTCACTCTGACTTTTTGTATCTCAATTGTAATCACTTCCATCAAAAGATTGTAATTGCTTCCTCTTCTGTACTCCTACTTTCTCTGAAGACATGATGGAGGCTCCATTATAGTCTTGGCCATGTTTTTTTTCTGCAAATATTGATCTTTCAAAGAAAAAACAATTTCATCAGCTAATTTTCACCTGTAATTCTGATCATTTTTGAAAATTTTAGAAACTCTTTCCTAATATCTTTGTTTTTGTCCACAAACCTTACACATAATGAAAGTTGTTCCAAATTTGGACTTGTTACTTCATCATAAATATAAAATAATTTATTTTATTTGCAACATGTTAATTATAGTTAATTTTTAGGTACTTCAAAATATGTACATTTAGATAAATAGGTAAAAACATACTTATATTTGTTATTATTTGCATTTGTTATAATAAAAGCATCTATTTTCCCAGATCTGTTTGTGTCATTTTTAAAGTCATTTACCCATGGCAGACTTTTTTTAAAACTTTCTTTCAAAATATATTTTAATGAATTTAAACAAAATAATTAAACCATTTTTTAAATAGTAATTAGTAGTCTTGAAATAGTGCAGGAGCTGCTAAAAGGGAAGGGCTAAGGGGACCCAATGTTAGAGACCTAATGGATGCATAAAGAAATATAGTATGGCCATTTTAATAAAATCAGAAAAGCTAATTATATATTCATTGCATTATGGACATTTTCTTATTGAATTTGGTTTTACATGGTGCAATAAAAGGCTCAAAATTTTAATATCAGATAACAAAAAAATTATTATGTTTTCACCTAAACATAAAGCATTTTTTATAAAACTAAAACAAGAAAAGAACTGTGATGCTTCAGGAATAAAGGTACTACAGTAATATGTATAGTTTGAGCTGAAAGTCTTTTGGGGTAGGTAACTTGGAAATTATATATTTTTCTTCCTTGACTCTCTAGAATTGGACCTCTATTTATAATGCTTTATGACTACCCTTCCCCATAGTACCCATAATTAGCTTAAATTGTCTAATTATGGCATTAATAATGATAATATATTTATAAAACACTTTAAAAATCAAAAATATAGTAATATATATAAATAAATCTTAAATATAGATTTTAACATTTAATGCTAATAAATCAAATAGCCTACTTGCTTTATTGTTCTTATTTTTAAGATTTTTATTTTATATATATGTTGCATTCTGTTGGTAAATTCATACAGTTTGTGAACCATATCAATGGTTGGTTAATAATATTTTTGTATCCAACTATATATATTATTTGCAAACCATACATACATTTGAAGTAGAGTTTGTATACATATAGAAAGTTAATAGGAATAATTTAAGTTTTTTGCAATATATAAAAATTGTTGAAAAAAACATTAACTTTTCATTGCCATATCAATAATATGAAAATCCCTTTGAATAATTAATAAATGCAGCTAGAATATTATGAAAACAATACTTTTAATGATAACTCATTATATATAAATTAAATTCCCAACAATATATGCATGAAAATACAGTTTCTGAATTCTTTAACAGCATTTTTGTTATGTGCAGAAAATAAGATAAAAAGAGTTGTATAATTACCTAATATTTGCTAATGGTAGGTACAGTTTGCAAACCATATGAATAGTTGGATACAAAAATATTATTATCTTACCATTTATACTATTCATGAACCATATGAATTCATCAAATGGATTCAATATATATAGTATTTTTTTAATATTTATCTCATGTTATTATTTTTGAAAGATAGTAAACAGAGACTTAACTAAACTGTAAAATTTATTACTAAAAAGTATATTTTATTATAAAACTTAATTGTTGCAAGGCATAATATACAAAAATATGTATGAATAGTATAATAAACCACTTTAATCAAAACATATTTTTTTATAAATATAAGACTAGCTAATTTTTGTTATATTAAGTTATTCAGATTACTATATCAATGAATATTATTTTCAAATTAAGATAAAAACAAAGCTTATAATTTTAAAAAATTACAGAAAGGGTAAATTATTGTGCTTAATAAAGTAAAGAAATCATCAAACTAATGTTATAAAAATATTTATATTTGCATTGTAAAAGTGGAAACATAAGCTGACTCAAAAATTGTTAGAAGCGAAACTTGGTCTCTAGTTAACAAAATTTAATTTAATTATTTAAACAAAAGCTTTTTAGTTTTATAGCTTTTTAAATTTTACACTGAATTACGAACTCTCTATATTATAATAACTATTAATTAATTTTTATACTTAATTGACATTAAAACAGATTATGTAATCGTATCTATAGTTTAATCTTTTCATAGAAATAATTATCGACACGCGTACTTTTTTATCCAAAAATTCATTAAGGGCTATTTCAAATATTTGAGTTTTACGTAAGTAACGTTGAAGGGGTGAATGGGGTTTCTTTATATGTTAAGAATGGTTACGGTGTATTTCAAAATTGCGTACATACATAATAATAATAATAAGCTCGGATGTGTCTTTTATTCTTATAATTTTTTTATCTATCATATATGGTTTTGTTTCATCCCAGACAAAATATCGACCTTGATTCATGGTTTAATTAATTTCTGGTGTAAGAAAGAAATGCTATCGTGGAGTATTCTTTGAATATTTTAATGCCCCTACTTACTTTAGCATATTGACGCGATATAGCTGCTCTATTTAATATGATAGGTAGATTACATGGAATACTTTCTAAAGATGTACATTATAATCTGATTTCGAATATAACATAAGTTGCCCTAATTGAGACAAATATGGTGGATACAACTTGTTTTAATTTTCGATAAAGGTATTTAAATCAGAAATAGTTTGACAGAAAAATTAAAAGTCTATAAAATTATGCACTAAATACTATAATCACTCTCTAAAGAAAACACTGGTTTGTGAGAATTTGTAATGTTTGCCTTTTCACCAACGGGCTACTAAATGAATGATGGTTATTCCTTTTTATCAGTTCAGATAACTGCGTAGTTCGTCGAACTAATCTTTCTGTAACAAAATCTTTCTGCCCCCCCCCCCCCACGCCTACAGAAAATAAATGACTGCGCCAAAGTGTGTACTACATATATAAATATATATATATGTATCATACTAAATTGCATTAATTAAAATAATAAGCATAAATTGTCTGTATAGGAAGGGTTGAAGGAGAATAAACGGCGCAGCCTGGCACTGATGCATCTGATTTATCCCATACACAGGCGCCTCTTCATCCAGATCGTTCTGCACTGCCAGTGCCTGATATATCACAAATTTCTGATTCTTCGGCTCCTCTTCATTCAGATCGTTCTGCACTGCCTGTGACTGATTCATCTCAAACTTCTGATTCTTCGGTGCCTCTTCATCCAGTTCGTTCTAATCTGCCAATGCCTGATACATCACAATTACATCTGATTCTTAGGCGCCTCATCCAGGTAATCCTTCTGCATCTGCAACTTCACACATAATTCCAATGATTCCATTACCACCCACCTATTGGTACTAATTTACCCATTCGTCAATATGGAAGACAGAATAGACAGTTTCAACCACATTGGTGTAACACCTGGAAGTGGGTGCATTATGAAGTAGCATTTGATAAAGTATTTTGTTCATTATTGATTATTTCCCGTATTATTTTATATTAGAATTCAAAAGTTACCAAACATAAGGTTTTTTATTTTAACTATAATGACAATCAAGTGAGCATTGATTATGCAGACCTAATAATGCAGACCTAATAATACGAACCTAAAAATGTCAGGTATGCATTATT
>JAUZNC010011851.1:0-10769 GCA_034780395.1 Vannuccia rotundouncinata | reverse complement strand
TTATACATCTTTCAATTAATGAAATTTTCGTCTTCGTAAATTGAACATTAATTATTTAATTCTAAATTATATGTTAACTATGTTAAAACGCAATTAGTGAAAACCAAAATTAAAGAATACACTGTATGTATCATTTCGCTATGAAAGTATGGGTTTTAGGCTACGGATTTTTAGATTTTGAGTATGAATTAGCATTTCAAAAATAACGAAATTATTTTATTTTAGATTTCAAGTCTTAAATGCAATAGACATATCACTAAACTTCCGAAACAAAAAATTGCTTAATTTGCAAACCTAACTTTACAGTTCAAATGTCTTCTTATATTAATTGAGAACTATCAATAGTCAGAAATTCAGTTCCCTATATAATTTAAGGACTTCTACCGAAACTAATAAAATTTTCATATCATGTATAACTTAATTTTTCAGCATTTATTTTGATTTAAGGTTTTGTACTCTATTTCTCATACTTTATCGATCTTTTTCTATCGGCTTATTAACTCTAGCTTGTATATAGAGCATTGCGTCAATAATAGTGAATGTAGAGTACATGATATACGCAGAGACACACCCGTATTCTGACATAGCTCTAATCGATATAAATTGTTCAATTATTGATAGAGTGTATGCGAATAACATATTTTAGTAATATTTCAAAATACTTCGTATAAGTGTGTTTATAAATTAGGTACTCTTAAAGAATTGAACAATAAACATTATAATTTTTTTTGGAATTTAAACGTAGAAAAAAGTAACAAATAAACCATTTAGATTTAATACGTTTTGATATTGTTATTCTTTATTCGCTAAAAATGAATTATTCCGATACAATGTATAGGTAACACTGGAAGTCATAATTAATCTTCTTCTTCTTTACGTTTCATATTTTTTAATACAATTATCCTCCCACATCATTTGTTTTCAAATGCCAATACTTCGAAAACCGATACTTATAATTAACTTATCACAAAACTCGCATAAGCTAAATCAGAAAGATTAACTATAAAAACGTATTGAAATAATTGTTTTATAAATGAAGAATTTTAATATTTTAAATGTTCTGTACATTTTATATTGTAATTAATAAATCTTGCAAAAACGAATATAGTTATTATCATTATTCGTTAACCTTTAATAATTCCTTGAATAAATAAGAAATTAAACAATCCTTCTTCTATCGCTTCAAGTGCACTTTAATTATACGGTATAAGGTTCACACAACCGTTGCTATAACTACATTGCTTAACAACCAACTAATTATACGCATTATCACGAGTTATAGTGAGGAAATAATTATCAGCTGATGATATTTTACCGATTTACTAAGATCAGTTGGTTTTTTTTTCTGATCGCAATAAATCTCATTTGGATGGGCGCTTGCCTGTGAACCTATTTATAGAAAAATTCGGTAAGCTGTCTTGTGTGTGGTGCATTTATTTCGAGAAAATGTAATCATTTTACTTCGTTACACCCGTTCTGTATTTTGTGCACAATATTTTAGAATAAATTATATATTTTTGGTAAGTCACTTATAAATTTGAATAGAAATTATTATGTTAATTAATGTATTGTGATTGTACATTGTATTTTAAAATGAAGACATTTTTGAAAAAACGTGTTTTTTAATTTACAATCAATATTAAAATGTTATTTACTTTACATTTGTAGTTTTATGATTTGCTTTGTTTTTCCTCTATATATTCACAACAATAAGTCCGAATGGCGACCTTAACCTTCTATGGTTTCTGAAGAGAACAGGACTGGTTACCACAGCTGGTTCACTTCCTTCTTTCGGGTGTCCTATAAGGAACACAATAAATATGTAAACAAAAACAGTCAAATTTTATTATATCATATTATTTGTTAGAAAACCTATTCAAATATTTGACCTTCTAATTCCAAGTTCTAGACTTTGTTTATTGACGATTCATTGTAAATGTCTATAAATCTGGAAGGAATTTATTTATTGTTCTCCTTATTATGAGTTAAATATTTTGGAAACTTTAAAGTAAAATAATAGAAGATTAAAAGTTTTGTTAAATATTTGTCTAACACATTTCTAAATATGTAGTGTTTCTATGATTTATTTAATTGTGATATCGAAATCAAATCTTGAATTACCGAAATTATTACCTGAATTATTAAATTTCGCGAGTATACCAATTTTTTAGGAATTTCTATTAAAGGGGCAAACCTACCTATGGGGCAGGGTGGGCTATAGCCTCTGCCTTTTATTGCTTTTAATATAATGTCTTTCCTTAAATTTATACCAATATTGCGTGAGTCTCTCTATATACTACTTATTGTATAAAAGATAGTCGTGTTTTGTATTTATTAATTATGTTTCATATTATGTAATTGTGTATATAATTGTATATATAAACGCCTACTTTATATGTCAAAATCAAAATGTTGGAGTTATGCATTTTATAGAAAACAAGATGTTCAAGGGAGAATTTTAAAAAAATGTATTCAATATCTCAATCAAGGCAAAAGGAAATTTATTGTGGAACAAAAATAGTGATTAGAAAAATACAAAAATTGCGGAAAGCAAGATTTTCTTATGCAAAATTATGTGCGACTTTGCAAAATTAAGAAAAAACACCTCCAAATACGTGAATCAATAAAAAAAAATATTTTGTAAAAAAAATATGTAATTCCTTTAAAACGCACCATATTATTTGTGATGACAACTGCAGATAGCTCGAACTCTGAACAAGTCACTCTTTGTCTGAATTTGGATTGACGAAAATACTTTCCCAGATATTTAAATTTGAAGGATGAGACTTGTGTTCCAAATAAAATTTTAATTTCAAAATTTATTATTGGATGACTTTAAAAATTATTGATAATTTTAATTAACTCTAAAATGTAATACTAGTAAATAATATATATCATATCTCAGTACCGAATTTTTCCTACTTTTCAAAGTTTTATAATATTTTCATTAAAACATGAGGAATTAGACACAAACCCGGCTCTCTTCCAATTATAAAAATCTCCGCGCAGGTGTTATAAATATACTTGAAAATGTTTCACCATAAAAATAGATATAGAAAACATAATTATCACTTACTTTCAATGCAATATAATTGAACGATTATTTACCTAGCTCATCCAAGTTTAAAAATATTGAAATTTTGTTAGAAGATTGTAATATTGTAATTTTTGCAGAAGATTTCCATTTTTCGATTATTATATGCATTATCAGTGTACCCACCTTATATTATCTCAAAATATACGTCAGTTAAATAAATAAATTTAGTTTAGTTTATACTTGATATAATTATTACCGAAACAGCAATAACTATAAATATAACATTGTAATATGTATAGATGTTTTACTAATAATACACTCAAATTAAGGAAGAGCTAAATACTGTACATATAAGCGCGTCATTTGAGGTGACGCAGAGGAAATGCGAAGCGTTGAACAGATGTATTGATCCAGTAAAAATAGGTCATACTGACCTGAAATTAGTCAGACGAGGAAAATAAAGCCAGTATTTAATCAGTAAATAAGTTAAGCGATTACTAAGATTTCTGCGATCTATTTATATCTATGAAACCAGTCATCCTTTTTATCACAGGAAAGATTTTCTTATTTTTTTTGGAGAATAGATTATTATTTATTATTATAGTTATAGTTATAGTTATGAATTGGTACGTATAAATCTAAAAAAGATTGTAAGATTTTTTATTTTTGGCGAATGAATAAAACAATATGGCAATATTTTCACATATAACTATTATTGTCAATAACAAATATTAAAATATTATTTCACATTTTTTGAATAATAGATATTAGAACAAATTTTCATTGGTATTTAACATAAAATAATAATATATTTATAAATTCGTAATATTTCAGTAATGTATGACGTATTTATCTTTTTTAGTGCATGCTTTATCAAAGTAAATGGCAAAATGTGTTATCCTGTATATTTTGTTTTGGAAACTTTATCTATAATTTGTTTTGGAACTAGACTTTTTTTTAAAAGACGTCATATCAGTTTGTTGGTTTTCGTATTTTAGATAAATAAAATCACCTTGCCCTATATGCATATAATCAAAACGCTTTATTTAATGCAAGTAAATTGTTTACATTAAAAAATTAAATAAAATTATTTTATTGCAACTAACAGATGAATTAAGTTAATTGAAAAGGCTGAGTTTAGAATTTTGAGTACCTAAAAATGGATCAAAAATTGTAATAAATTTTGCTTTTTATTTGATTAAATTAGTATTTTTTATAATTATTGCTATATTTCCCCAGTATGTATTTAGAATGTTATATTATTTGTAATTGTATATTTATTTGTATTTGTAGTTGTAAGAGGTCAAAAATAAATTTACCATATGCATGATGATGATCATGATTTTACGATGATTTTAATTATGATATAAATGAAATTATTAAACACTTACTTTTGATTCCAAATGTGCAGATAATTTGATAATATCTATCGAAGCAAATTCTGAATATGTAATTTATTAATTAAAAAACATTTTTTAATTTACTGTTTTCTAAATATTAAAACAAAAGAAATCAGTATATGAATTATAAATTGATATATTTATATTTTTATACAAAACACATTTCATAAAAGTAGTATATATTGTCTGAAACAAAAAAAAAATATTGCTTTACAGGATACCAGTTTTATCTAATTAAAATTTTCTGTCATTTTTATTACAATTTTTATTTTTTGTTTAACAATAAATCTGTTTTAACTATTATAGATTTTATAAAATATTACGATCAATCAAATATGATAAATTGATAAAACAAAAAAAGGAAATTATTTAACACAATTTTAACCACAAGACGAATCAAAGCATTTATATACTTTTAGGGTTTCTATTTACCGAATTATTTTTTTTATTAAAACATGAAATAATATATGTTAACAACAATTTCATAAAGTTGTTTTCAAATAACAAATCTGCTCTTTGACAGGATGCTACATTGATGTTACGATTTATCATAATATTTTTGTTATTGAATTTATATTTGCTATAGAAATTTATTAATATATTTTACCCATGTCATTTAGATTTGTTCAGACTACAAAATAGAACCGTAGAATCAAATTTTTTGAAATACGCATTAGAAACTTATTATTTTTGCATGCAGGTTTTTTTCACATTCACATAGTACATATAGACATCAGTTGTGCAGTATTGGCACCATTAATTATAGCTACACCACGCACTTACCTGACCCCTGAGAATTGTTACCTGAATACTCTACAACTGGTTACTCCTTTTCTATGTGTGTAGCTAGGTAACCTGATTCAAGCCACCCAACGATTATAATGATAAAAGGAGCTGGTTACCAGAGGTTAATCAACTATAAAACTGTTAAATATTTTTGCTTTTAATGAAACATCTTGTGTGGACTAATACTCTTGTGTTTTGGAATTTAATAAACTGTTTATAATACAACATTTATATTAATTCTCTTTTCGAGGGACCACAGTAATACTGTGTATAATAGTAATATAAATTATTATTATTTGTATTCTAATATTATACACCTCAAAATAAGTTTCGGAAGATTTGTAAAATATTCGTTTTTAACCAATTTATTACAAAATATAACTCAGCAGGCTATTTTTTTCGAATAAAATATCGTTCTATTATATTAATATTGTTAGCGGAAAAAGTATAAAAGTAATATTAAAACGTATAATCCACTATAAATAATAAATTTTTAGACGCATATACTATAATTGTTCTATAGTGTATATGATAACTCAATAAAAAGTGTCAAATGTTCCATTTTAATATAATTTTATTTCTGTGAATTTTAATCAATAATCTTTACTGACGAAGATATCGTATAAAAAAAAATTACGTTATTTAATTAAATTATATTTTCAATGCCGATAAGAGAAATTAAGCATTTGGCAGTAATTAAGCAGATGGATTAAGCATTTAATTTCGTCTGCAGTGACGCTATTGTAAGTACTTTAAGATAAGTATTTTGTGAATAACAATTATTTCATATATATTTTAGTATAAGTATCATTTCAAACTGTATATATGACATAGACTGTGAATATATATTACTAAACTGATAGTAAAAGTAATAGAATTTTCTGATAATTGTCTAGACTTTCTAATAAATGTATTTTAATTGAGGTCAGATGGAACTTGAAAGCAGACTATATAGAAACCCACACTAAAAGGTACATTTTTATTTGAACAAAATGTCTCATTTCGGCTAGATATATTGTTCTAATAACTCATACTGTTTTCTAATTGTTGTACTCATCTCTATATACAATTATATTTAAACTATTAGCTTCCTTAAAACAATTATAAAAGGTAAAACCTAAATTCATAAATTTTTCTTCCGGTAAAATAATTTCCAGATTTCAAAATTATATTTCTATGGAGAAGCTAACAGGAATGACTTTTAAAACTTTAAACTTTTGTGAAATAATTTAATGCAGATTATATAGGAATATTCCACCAAAAATCCTATACTTTCAAAAAAGAATATTTTAATATTTTTTTTACTTTTAAATGTTCACGAATAAAAAGTATTTTCAATAAATTTGACTTATAATATGACAAATCTCTAAAGATTTAATTTAATTTTCTGTGTCAATTTTTTTATTTTAAACGGTTTAATTAGTTTATATATTAATATATAAATATATAATATTAAAATACGCAGATAAAATAATATACTTAGTTAAAATTAAACTAAATTCACATTAAGAGGTACGAATTCTACCTTTATTGCGCCTATATTGTATTTACCAGCACATTATCTTTATCTTTTTTGTGTGTGTAATAGAACGAATTAATTTATATTTGTATAATATATTTCTGTTATTTTTTATAATAATCAAAAACAGTATATTTTAATAAATATTGAAAATTATTATTGGAAATATAATAAAATATTTTATAATATATTAAAATTAAAGAAAAAAGGTCGACTGCGGATATCCTATTTTTAATTTTGATATCTTCACATTTTTTTCATTTTTTATTAACTCGGTACACTTTCCATCTGCTTGTTAATCCTCTTACACGTCCTCGACTTCTGTAGTATACATTAACTCCTTTAGCTTAAAATATAATTATAGAAATACACAGCTAATAGTTACGAAATAAGTTAAGAACAATTACTGAATTCATTCATGTAGTGAGTGTTAATGCAACCTAACAAATGTATAATAACCTCCCAGTCACTGAATTAAGAAGTAACATATCATGTTTTGAGGACAATTATATCTATTATACATCCGTCAGATCACAGTTTATTCTTAAAATTATTCCCCCTTGACGTCATTAAAATAAATTTCACAATTTGATTTTAGCTTTATCGCTTCATTACTTCATCGCAGCTTCGTATAACCACAATATATGTAAATATCTGTCGACCCTATTTTTAGTCTTTATTGTTCGAAAAGCTTATTTTTTCTAAATAATTACTTGTTTTCCTGTTTCGACATTTTTTTTGAGCTTTGTATACTAACTATATGAGGCAAAAAAACTAATCAGTTATGAATTTATGTTTTCCAAATATTGATGTTGCGCTATAGTGTTAATAATTCTTGCGCTAATATAATTCATAATTAAAAATATATCTTTAAAATATTCGGAAAATTGTTTACAAATCTGAGAAGAAAGATTAGGCAGGAATAGAAATCAAAACACATTTTTCTGATCTGAAATTTTAAAAAATATACTATTTTATAACATACAGAAGCAAAAATAATGCTGATTGTATATATCTTATAAAAATTACATTTATTTTAATTCACTTTAGAATATTATTAAAAGTCATTGATTAAATGGTTAACTTATGACACCGAATAGACACAGAATCCTTTTATAATTATGTTTATTTCGATATATACTTACTTCATACATACAACAAATGGTTCAAATATATTTTTTTTCTTAATAAACAGGGTAGCTAAAAGCATTATATGTATTTATACAATAAATTAACCATAAAATCTATCAGGCTGTTTAAAACAATTTTTCCGAATGAAAAATGAAACATATTTGTGAAAACAATTCTATTTTTCGAGTTAATTCTCTCTAAATAAATTGAAAAATAATTTGATTTTAGCTACTCCTCTGTGAAAAGTCTACCATTTCCAAACAGTTAATATAATAAAAACTTTTTTCTACAGACTTATTGTTAAAAATTTAAGAAAAAATAGAACCAAAATAGAAGAAATATTTTTAGAAACGGTTCAAAGCTATCAAACTGTTTCCATTGTTGAAGCGATTCGCATCCACGCCGCGATTACTCCCAATCTTAAATTTAGATTAGATTTTTTTTATTTTCAAAAAATTCTAATTCGAAATTCTCCTTCAAAATGAATCTTGTAAGTTGCCATAAAAAATAGCGGTTCTCAAAAGAATACGCTAAAAAGCATCCAGTTTTGTTATGAAGTTGTCTACTGAATTCTTTTTACTCCATATAAGACGGAATTCCACCAAGACGATTAAATAATTTAGTATATATGGCTGATCATGTCCTCAATCTTCCTTGATCAATACTTTATTAGGCAAGAAGTTCTTTGATTATAAGACAATTTTCTAGCCATATAAATAATTCAAATTGTATCAAGAAATAAAAAGGGCACGATTTATTTTATAACTAAATCAATATAATTTTTTCTATGAAAGGTTAACTATAGAGTGAAGTAAAACGGTTTTCAAAATGTTACACAACATTGTATACCTGTATTCATTTTTAGTTAGACATGTATATTAGGACTAATAATTGTTTTGATTACTCATGATTGTAAGAAGATTATATTTTACTCAAAAATCAATAATGTGGGTCGGGAGAAATAGTGTCATCTTTAAAAGCAGCTTTATCCAACTTGCCAAATTCAAGGTGAACAATTCATTTGGTTTTTGAAACATATTATTAAATAACACCAGTATAAATTTATACTGCAATACCATATTGTTATCATTCTGTATATTATACATAGATTGATGTTCATCATTGTCACTAAAATGCGGCCATGCGGACATTGCACCGGTCAAACCGGACAAAGTTAGCGGACCCCGTATGCAAACCGGTTGCACCAATGAGGACTGGCAATCTTTAAAAGACGTTGACATGGTTACAAGACAGCAACACACATCGCTGGCAACTGTGACGCGAATGCCTCCATCGTAGAAACCTACAGAAGCAAATATGTTGACATCAATTCGGGATCCTTCTGTTAGGGAAGAAAACACAAAATCCCGGGTCAACCTCAACAATATGAAACAGGATCATGAGGACAAGAGGAACCAATTCGGACATATGCCGAAATTTGCCAATTCACATAGCATGTGACCTCACCAGTGTGGCGTGTGCAGGGGGGGGGGAGGTCCATGGGTTCCAAACCCCCCCCCAAAAAAAAATAATAATTTAAAAAACGCCCCTTGAAAATCGGAACTTATACTATTGGGAGGTTAAAACAGATTTGTATAATAATTGTTTACATATTAGAAAAAACCGTCTTTAGCAGTTAGCTAGATTTGTGGTATATACGGCGAGGTATATTATATACCTATAGCCTATAGGTAGTAGAAAGCATCGAGACATCGAGACATACCTCTTGATGTGGATGCAGCAATTTACTCATTTGCCAGAGCAAATCCCCGACGCATGACATTCAGAGACATTTTTAGTGATTAACTGAATCATGGTGATACACCATCTTTCGATTATATGTATACTTATTATGTATAAATGCATATATGTTAAATTCAGGGTTCCCAAGCCCCCTTGAGAACCCTTGAATTTAAGAATAATTGGATAATATCCCTTGAATTTTATTGTATAGGTTGTATAAAAATTTTATTGTCTATTTTTTGATTTTATGTCATTTTATATACATGTCTTTTAATGCTTTTATGATTTAAAAACAGGAAATTTTCAGCGCTGCGAGCTCATTTAATAGTTTTAACACTGTTTTAAAAACAACATACAACTCTGAAATATTTATTACATATTTCTAAACTCTGTTACATACATTTATTATAATAAGTAAATAATTATTAATATAAATGAGATTTTCTAAATATTTATTTATATCAAAAACACTTAATTACGATAATTTAATCATTTTAAAATGCCCCTTGAAATTTCTAAAAATAGCCGCTTGAAAACCCCTTGAATTCGAAATAGATAAAAGCGTGGGATTTGTAAAAACTATTTACAATATATTAATTTTATATAATAATAAATAAAGAGTAAATAACGAATAAATATATATTACATATCTATCATAAAAATGTGGAACCCGCCCCCCCACCACCCCCCAGCTAAATTCCTGCACACGCGCAGGACCACGGAGATGGTCCGCGATGTCCTGCGTCGGGAACTTGCTGATCAAGACATACAACAAGACAATCTTGGCGACCAAAATCGAATTGTTCCTTCGGATTCTTTACTTGGGTATTCTTCAAACATACAATAAATGGTTAACATTTAATTTTGTTCTTAATAAACTGTTGATAAATGTATTAAGGTATTTTAAAATAATAAGAAAATTCAGTATTGACGTTCAAACAAATTTCTTTAAGATTAAAAATAAATGAAACAAGAATTTGATAAAAGATTAATCTCCCTAATATAGATGAAAAGTACATTTGAAGTAATTAAATAAGCATGTGAATCAGTCAGAAGGTTTCTTGTGCATAAAACGCATAAAACTGGGTGAGATGGGAAAACTTGTACAAGAAAACTTTTCTAATAATTTCGTAAGATTCAGCTTCTCACATAC